>SRPZ01000388.1:0-25309 GCA_018360255.1 Claviceps maximensis
TATTTTAAAAAAGAAACTAAAAAATATATATATTAGCACTTTATTTATATAGCTATAAGTCTATTTTTTTATTTTTCTATATAAATAAATTATATAGAAAATAAAAAGTAGCTTATAAGCCCCCCTTTATAACCTAAATTTACTAATAGAGTTAGTAAGTATATAAGAAAAGGAAGAAGATTCCCTTTTATAAGTGCTTTAACTATAATAAACTATTAGAATAGCTTATAGCTATTTATAGCTATAAATTAGTACTAAATATTATATTTTTATAGTTTTATTATAAAATTTAGAGTGTATTTTCTATATTATAAGTTATATAAAAGCTTTATTTAGATTTATAGCTAGTAGGTAACTATAGCTACTATATATATATCTTAGTAAAGCTAAGCGTAGGGCGCGTAGGAATAATAGTAGACCTGCTGCTTCTAAGCCCACTACCCTTAGAAGTAGACCGCTATTTATAATCCCTAATTTCTAATAAGGATAATTCCTTAGAATACCTTAGTAGTGTATTTCTCCTCTAATATAAAGCATTAGGGGTTTAATTAGTTAGTTTGCTTATAGGGATTATTACTAGAAAGGGTATATTTAAAGGTATTATTTTCTAGCATTTTTAAGAGAAAAAAACCTTTAAAAATTAGCATTTAAAGTAGTAATACTAGCTACTTTAAAGTAGGCTTTTTTATTAAAGGTAGTGTTAATATAAAGAATTAAGTAAATATTAACTCTAGACCTTAATTTATTTTTTACTCTATAGTAAAGTATATATTAATAGCTTTTTAGGTAGGGTAGTTAATATAGTTTAGAGCTTTATCTCTATTTTTATTAAATTCTATTATAATACCTTAAAATACCTATAAAAAGGTATTATAACTTCTATTAGTTAGTAGGTTTTTATAGTTTTTACTCTTCTACTAGTAATTCTTTACTTTTTATTGCTTATACTTTAGGTAGTTTATTAACTAATATCCCTATTTTCTATAAATAAAGCACTTCTTAAAGAATCTTAAAAATTTACTTTTTTTAAATAAGAATTATAGTTTATTATAAGCTTATTTATAGTAGTAGTCTATAAATAATGCTTTATTATATTTATCTTAGTATATAGTCTTAGTTATTTATTACTATAATAAGATATTTTTATCTATATATAGGCATTTTCTAAGGTCTCTAAGTCTTTAAATATTAGTATATAGTTAAAAAGTGCTAATTTATACTTAGAAACTAAGCTTATAGCTATAATAAGCTAGCTATAGAGCTCTATATTAACTATAGTTAAGGGAAAGAGACTATAGTAGATTTTCTTAAGGTTTATAATAAAAAGCTCTAAGTATTCTAATTTACTTTTTCTAGGGTTTTTTATAATAATTTTATAGAAAGAGATATAATTCTACTTAAAGCAGTAGAATTACTAGTTACTTTTTATTTTAAAGTGCTCTTTTATATATTTTATAAGCTCTTTAAAGGGTAGCTAATTACTAGAGAGTTTATTAAAGTAGAATATAAGAATATTATTTATAAATATAATAGAAAAAGCTTTAAGCTAAATTTCTTATAAAATACTATATTTAGTATAGAGGTTAATAAAAATATTAACTTTAGAGGTTATAAAGTTATATATTTTCTTACTATATTTATCCTCTTTATTATAGCCTTTTATAATATCTTTAATAATTTATTAGATTTAGTTATTAGGTATAGTACCTATAAAAGTTACTTATAGAAAATACTAGAAGTCTTGCTTTTTCTAATGTCTTTTATAGCTATTTTTATAAGGTATTACTACTAATAGTAACTATTCCTAAGTTTATTCTTTTTAGTATTATAGAAGGTATTATATAATAATAAAGGGAATTTATATATACTAAGATTTTAGTTTTCTAGGTAGTAAGGGATATTATATTATAGTAGGAGAGGTTTAAATACTTTAAGAGGGAATTTATAATAATATAGTAATAGAGGAAATATATATACTTTATAAAATATATTATAATAATCTAGATATTTTATTATTATTATTAATAATAAGCTTTTTAGTAGTAAATAAAGTTTTAGTAATTTTAGCTTTTATTTCTCTATATAGCTTAATTTCTCTATCTTAAAGATATTTTATAAGGTTTATTAAAGTAAAGTATTAATTCTTTTAAAGTTTATTAATATTTATTTTATAAAGTTATCTTAAAAGTAGTTAAGTAAATATTTTACTTCTTAATCTTTAAGTTAGTAATACTAAATTTAATAAGTAATAATATTATTAATTTTAATAAGTAAAGTATTATAAAGGTTTACTAGGTCTTTTAAAGTATCTTTCTAAGCTAAGGAGATAAGTTATATAAATTATATTAAATTAAAAAATAAGGCATTAAAGTTAGAGTATTTTAAATTTACTACTAAGTATAAATTATTAATATTACTTATTTATTTATTAATATATCTTTAGAGAGGGTTATTATTATATATATATATTATTCTTAAGGAATTTAATATATAAAGGTAGAGTTAATAATAGTTAATAGGTTAGGGATTATAGAATTTATAATAGTTAACTAGCTTAGTTAAGTAAACTTAGGTTTTTCTTTCTTTAAAGTAGCTAGAAAGGTAAGAAAATAAGTAAAAAAAAGTAAAGAAAGGTTTATTATAATAAATAATAAAAAAAGAGGTCTTTTTTTAATAAAAAAGTTAGTAGAACCTACTAACTATAGAGGTTAGTTTTCTAAAGCTTCTTTTTATAAAAAGTGCCTTTTTCTTAATAGTAAAAATTCTATAATAATAAGTATTTTTATTTATAGTATAAGTAAGGAGATACTCTAAGCTTATCTCTTTAGTATTACTAGTTTAATCTATAGTTTATAACTAAATATAACCACTAATTAGTATTAGTTTTACTAAGTAAAGTAAATTAAAGTAGTACTATAAAAAAAAGAGTATAAAAAATAAGGTTAAAAGTTATAGTATATAGATAGCTAGAATCTAGCTACCTATAGTATTATAGGTAGAGATATATATATATAGGGCTATAGGCTATATTCTATATAAATTTACTTAAAAAATAGAACTTAAGAGATATTAGTAAATAAGCTAAACTACTTATACTAGAACTTAATAATAACCCTAATAAATAGGAAGTTAATAAAATAAAAATACATTACTTCTTAAAATAAAAGTTATACTATTTAGTAAAGTAAAAGAGATAGCCTTTTAAATATAATTAATAGTTAGATATCTAAGTATTATAAAATACACCCTAGTTGATTAAAGAATATTATTAATATTAAGTAAAAAAGAATATAAAAAGATTATTATAAAACCTAAAAAATAAAGTAAACTAAAAAAGAATATAAATTAATAATTGAGTAAAGTAATAGTATATTATATTAATAAAAATCTATTTATTTAATCTATAAAGGTATTATAAAAAATTATATATAAAGTTTTAACTATCTTTTCTTAGGCTTTTTTTCTATATTTTTATAAACCTATAAAATAAATATATTTATAGTAATATAAAAAGTATAAATTATAGAACTATTAATAGTAAAATAAGGCTAGTAACCCTTATTTAATTATTTTTTACTAATATTAAACTAAAATAATTAAATTAGTTATAATTTAAAATAAAAAAAAGGAAAAAGGAAAATAATAAATACTTACTTTTTTACTATATATAATTAAAAATATAGCCTTATATATCTAAATATAACTACTATATAATTCTTTATATACTTTATATTAAGCTAATTTAATAATATTCTTATATAAAGAAAGATAGTACTTTTTTAAATAAGCTTAAACTAAAGACTAATATATGTTACATCTAGTAATAGTGCATAATGTATTCGCTATCTAATAATAAATACTCCTACTACCTAAAATATATATAGTAGGGATATCTAGTAAAATGCCTAAAATATAAGGCTAAATATAGAGCACTATACTAATAAAGAAGACCTAGGGAGGTCTATAGTATATAATACTACCTTTATAGCTAAATAACTAGCCTATAAAAAGTATATATAGTATTTAATTATATAAAAGCTAAAGAAAGTGTATAAGACTAGGCTAAAAAATAAGGCTTAAAGAATATATTAAAAATCTAAAGAATATAGCTTATAGGAGGTTATACTCTAAATATACTAAGAAAAAAATAACTAATATTTATAGTTAATACTATAAAGAGTAAAAATAATATATAAAATATATAGAAAAATATCTAATTAAATAATCTATAAAGAATATTAGGCATTAAGGCCTATAATAAATACTAACTTTAGGATTATTTATAATATCTATATAAAATTAATATACTTTTTATATTTAAAACCCTTAGTAAAGCTATTTATAATTATTTAATTAGTACTAATTTATTTAAGTTAAAAGAGGCTATCTTTAACTCTTTAAGTAATCTATTTATAATATAGATTAATATAGTAAGTATAGCTATAATACCTCTTATTAATTATATTTACCTAAGCATTTTAGCTATTTATAAATAATAATAATAAGTAACTTTAGTTAAATCTAAAGTCTTTTATAAGTTATAATATCTAAACTATAAAAAGAGCTATAGGTATTAAATTAATAAATTTAGCCTCTATAGTGCTTAAAGCTATAAAAGTCTACCTTTTTAAAGACTAAAGAATAGTATTACTATTAAGTATAATAATATAACTAATAGTAAAATGCCTTATTATAAGGTTATTACTATAAGAGGCATTACTATAGCTATAAATATAAAGAATTCTATTTTTAGTATTTATAGTAGGTTTATTACTAAGAATAATACTAAGATTCTTTATTCTTTAAAGGTATTACTAAAAGTACTTTTAAAGATTTTAATAGATTTACTTTAATACTAAACTTGCTATACTAAGCTTATTTATTATAAATATAATATTAGGCCTTATATATATAGAGAGCTAATTAAAGCACCTAATCTTATATTACTAATTAGTAATATTTCTAATAGTTATAAAGTTCTTTTAATTTATAGGAATTTCTACTTATAATAGCTATAGTATATATACTAGTAAAAGATTTAAGGTCTAAAATTATTTAAGAATAGACTTTATATATTTTTCTTAATATAGAAAAATAGTCTAGTAGTTATAATTCTATAAAAATTATATATTAAGAAATATATAAACTATACCTAGTTACTTAAGCTTATATTATAATTCTAATAGGTTAATTATAGTAATAATAGTAGTATTAAATAAGGCTACTATAATAATATTATTAATATAAAAAAGTAGAAAAATATAGTCTTTATAAGTAAAAATATATAACTTATTAAAGAGTCTCTTAAAGCTATACTTCTTAAGCTTAGCTATAATATTATTAAGCTACTAAAGAGGTAATATTAAAAGGCTATAAAGTATATAATTAAGGTAGTATACTTTCTTTATACTATTATTATAACTATAAGGCTAGTATATAAAAACCTTAGTTTATATCTTAGTATTTAGAAAAGTATTAATAGTATTATACTATTACTAATTAAGATTAAAAATAGTAACTATTATATAAAATATATAGAAAAAGACTAAATAGGCTACTATAGTATAAAGGTCTTTAGCTTTAAAGACTTTATTATACTAATTACTATAAATAACCTAATAAGCCTTTAAATAAAGCTCTTTATTAATTAGGTATTTAATAGTATAAACCTAATAGCTATTAAAGATTATAGTATTTTTAGGTAAAAAGACTAATACTTAGCTATTCTTTTACTATATTTTCTTAAGCTCTTTAAGCTTAGCTAGTCTTTAAAATATTTAATAATTTAGAAGATTCTTAGCTTTAAACTAATTTAATAGAATATAGATCTTTATATTTATAAAATTAATAGCTTAAATAATTATTATATAATATAAGGGATTTATAGCTTTATTAGATTTATATTTATCTTTATTATAGTTTTAACTATAAGGTTTAAGGGCTAACCCTTAGAGAAAGCTCTTTTTTACCTATATATTATAATATATATATAATTAATATACACTTTAGTATATACTAAGCAGTATATACTATGCCTAATATTCTTAGAATTATTAGTAATAGTATTAGAATTAGCTTTTAATACCTTTTTCTTTTTAAGGTTATTTAATTTTTATTATAGTAGCTTATTATAAAGTAATAAGTTAACCTTTAAGGCTATAACCTTTAAAGACTCCTTAGTTATAAAAGGGTTATTAATAGCCTTAGCTAGTAGTGCTAGTATATTAGATATTTCTTTATTATTAAAAAAAGGTACTTTATAAGGTATATATAGTTATAATTTTAGGTTAAAGAGTTGTTTTTAATTCTTTAAAGGCTTTATAATAAGAGTCTTAAACCTAGATATAATATACTATACTAAATTATATAATTTTAGTAGGTTTTTTAATATTTATATAAAAGGCTTATAAAAAAAGCTAGTATTTAGGGATTCTTCTAGAGGGGTAGTTAACTTTAGAAATAATTATTTAAATAAATAATATAATTTTAATAGTAATACTATCTTTTTATTATTAGGTTTTAACTTAATTAAGTTAGTTATAGCCTTTAGCTATTAATTTATATCTAAAGGTATACTTTTAAAGGTATTACTTATTAGTAAAGTAATAATTTTTCTATTTTTTTCTATAAAGGCTAAATTAATAAGTTTAGTAATAAATTTAATATCTTCCTTATTATAATTAATATAATTAAATGCTTTCTAAAATCTAATATTATAAGCTCTTATAATATAATTTTCTTTAGAAAGCTAAACTTTAAAAAGATAATATTTTAGGCCTTTTATACCTATAAAGTAGCTCTTTTTAGCTTAAAGGGCTATTTTTATAGTATATATATACCTTTTTTTAGGAATTTATATATAGGTAATATATCCCTAGGTTTAGAGATCTTAAATAGATACTTTATTATTTAAGCTAATTTTATTAAATAATGCTTATTATAGTAATTTACTACTAATACTATTTACTAGCAATAGATTTATAATCTTTATAGTATACTTTATAGTATATAGCTATAAAAGGTTTAGAAGCTTAGTATTAATTATAGAAATATAAGCTATATTTATAAGGGTTCTATCTTCCCTCTTAATAATACCTTAATAGGCTAGAATATAAGGGGCTTTAGTATAAAAAATAATGCCTTTTTTATAGTAATAACTAGTAAACTTTTTACCTAAGAATTTAGTAGTATTATTAGTATAGAAGTACTTTATAGTAAAGCTACTACTTATATTTTTAATAGTAGTCTACTAAACCTCTATAGCTTTCTATAAATTCTTATAACTAATAGTTAAAATTATTTAGTAAAACTAAGTATATATATTAATTATATATAAAGTATAGTTCTTTTTACTAAATCCCTTAAATTTATAAATAATATAATTCTAAAAAATATAGAAAAAAAAGATTAAGTATTAGTTTAAGGCTTATAAAAAATTATTTAATTAGCTTTTACTAAATAATAAGCTTTATAGTAAAAATTATAAAGAAAGACTAAATTAATTAATATACTAGTATTTTTATATATATAAAGGATTCTATTCTTTTTAATATACCTCAGTCTCTTATATAAAAAGCTATATTTTATATTCTTTATAATAGCCTTTATAAGTAAAGCTATAAAGTTAAAGTAAGGCTTTTTCTTATATAAATTTAGAACTATTATATTAAAGGCTTAATAAAAAAAAGCTACTCTTTAATAAAAGAACTTTATAATTAAATAGTTTAAAGACCTATTAATAATAATCCTAGCTTTTTAAAGAAGACTAAGGGAAATTATATTAACTTTAGCTTTAAAAGTAAGCTATATATTTAGTAGCTTAAGGTAGCCCCTTACTATAGGTATTTTTACTATTTTAATGCTTTTTATTATAAGTAGCTAACTATTACTAGTAGTTATTAATCTAACTTCTGTATTAATATTAAAATAAGTAAACTACTTTATTAAATTAAATATATAGTTATTATAACTTATATTAAGTATATAATTAAATTATTTAAGTTAATTAAGGTTAGTAACTACTATAAAAGTAGTATTAGCACTTATAGTTATACTATTAAAGGTATTTCTAGTTTATATAATATTAGCTAAAGCTATACTTTTAGGCTTAAATTCTTAAGGCTTTTTTTATAACTCTTATATATACTTAGATATTTGCTTAGTATATAGCTTTTAGTAGTTATTAGGCTTATAGCCCTTTTTACTAAAATAAAGTATATATCTATATTCTATTATTATTTTAGTCTTTATAGTCTTTTTTATAGTAAAGTTAGACTTTTACTTTATTATAAGCTTATTAGACTTATAAGTAAGATATTTTAATATTTTATCTTTCTTTAAGCTATTAAAGCTATAGCCTTAGATCTTCTATATATTATATATATTAGGTATAGAGCTCTTAATAGTATAAAGTATTTAAGCTATTTATATAATATTAGGTAAAATTATAATATTATTAACTTTTTACTAAATATTCTAATAATAATTAAGCTAGGCTTTTATTATTAAGAAATCTACCTATCTTAATTAAAAAAAATATATTTAAAAGCTTAATAATAGTAATATTAGCTTAGAAGCTATAATTATTATAAATAAGCTATATTAAGTCTATTATATAGCTTTAGTAATTCTATCTTACTCTAAGGATATTTTTCTATATATATATATAAATAAGGTTTACTATATTAAATATATTAATAAGGTATACTTTTAATTAGTTTATTATAACTAAGTAATTATACTATTAAAGTTACTAGTTAGGCTAAGAATATATATATATATTTTAATTAAGATTTTCTATTTTTTAAAATTCTTAGAACCCTTTAAAGAGGTAATTTATATAACCTTTAAAATTATATTTTTTAAGCTAGTAGTTAGGTTTATATTTTAACTCTAATATGCCTCCTTAGGCTTTACTTAGGAGGATTATACCTATAAGGGTATTAGTATATTTTAGTTAGCTATAATAGCTTTAATAAAGAAGGTTAAGTATATAAACTATAAAATAATATAAAATTAGTTATATTAAGTTTTATAATTTAATATTAAGGCTAATAAAAAGCCTTATTATAATATTAAAAAAAATTTTATAGCTTAATAGCTTATAAAAAAAGGGGTAAAATTATAAAATAAAATTTACTAAAAAAATATAATAGGCTAAATTTAGCTTTTTATTAATAAAAAAGGTATAATATTATAATAAAATATAATAAAACAAAAAATAATAATATCAAATGTTAAAAAATCCGGAATATAGAGGGCTTATAACTTATTATATTTAGTAATAGTATATAATATATTTCCTATCTAATAATAAATGCTCCTACTACCTAAAATATATATAGTAGGGATCTCTAGCAGGATGCCTAAGATATAAGGCTAAATATAGGGCACTGCACTAATAAGGAAGACCTAAGGAGGTCTACGGTATGTAACAATATATAATATAAAGATTAGTAAAAATTTTCTATAGTATAAGGATATTTTTAGGATTATTAGAATTCTAGTTTAAGGCTAAAATATTAAGAATCTAAGTATAAATAGTAAAGGAATTATTATAATAAATAGTAATTAAAAGAGGTATTTATAATTAATTAGTAAAAACATTATTTATAAATATATAAAAAAGAGAAAACTTATTATATTATAATATAAGCCTTTTTTAGTATAAAACTAGTATTTAGTGCTCTTAAGTATATTTTTATAGCTAAGGTAAAAGTTAAAAAGCTTCTTTAATTTGAATATATTTTTTAATATATTAAGCTTTAACTTAGTATAATAAAGATATATTTTATCTTATAGAAGAATTAAAGTATTAGTAGAAATCTATTTTACCTACTTATAAATATTTTTTTAAGCAATATAAACCTAGATTTTAGGCTAGTAACCTTAGTTATATTATAAGTCTAAATATTTAGTATTAATATTTTCTTTTTATTCTTTTTTATTAATTTTATAAATAATTTAAAATTATAAACTAAGATCTTAATTTTAAATAAAAATAATAAAGGTAAATTATTTACTTTATTCTTAGAAATAACTTTATTAATAGAAGTTTATAAAAAATATAAAAAGTTTATTTTTTTTTTAGTTTTAATAGTATTTTATTAATTTATTTATACTTCTTAAAAAGTAGCTTTATTAAAGAATTAGAAAAAGAAATCTTAGCTAGTTTACTTATAATCTTTATTAGTATAAAATTTAAGAGTTTTTTACTAAATATAGTAGACCTAATTTAGTAATTTTCTTATATAAATTAGTACTAAATTATATAATAAGGTAAAATTAAAGAAATAAACTTAATTCTTTTAGACTAAAGGGAAGGTTTACTATAAAATAATTATACTATTTATTTATATAACTTTTAAAATTTATATTAAAATAATTGCTTTTAATAAAAATTTAGTTGAAAATTTAATAAGTAAAGTCTATTAGACTTTACCTATATTATTACTAGAATTTTTATTTATACTTGTATTAAATAAATATAAATAAAGAAAAAGAATTAAAAAAAAAGAAAAGAATTATAAGAAAGAAGCCTAAGTTAATAAAGATATAATATATTATAAATATTAAAAAAAGTAATAATAAAAAAAGAAGAAAAATATATATACCCTTAAGGGGTTTAGAGGGTTCTTATAAACTATAGCTAAATTAGTATATTTATAGTTATAACTATAATATAAGCTTAAGATAAATTCCTTTATAAGCTTATAAGTATAAAGTAAATTACTTAATAAGTGTAAAAGTAATTATTATATAAACCTAGCCTCTTTTTTATATAAGCTAATCTTTTTTATAAGAATCTAACTTTAAGTTAAAGTTTAATTAAAGGGGGGATAGTTATTATATAATAAAGTATAACTAATTATAAATAGAATAGTAGGGATAAATTTAATTTAAGAGTTTAGTAAGAATTAGGCTAGGCTTTAGTAAGTAGAATTATAACTAATATAGTAAGGCAGTTAGGGACTATTATTAAAGTATTATAAATTATACTATGCTTTATAGTAAATTTACTAGTAAATTAATATATAATTTATAATAGAATTATAAGGGAAATTAAAAGGGAATTCTATTTATAAATAAGGCATTTTATTCTAGGAAAAAGGAATAGGAGGGTAAGTCTTAGTTTAGTAATAATACTAGTCCCTTATTTAATTTATATTTAATTCTAACTATAATCTTCTTGCCTAATCGTTACTATTATCCAAGAGACTATTGTAACACTAAATTTTATAATAAAATAGTAAAAATATAATATTTAGTACTAGTTTATAGCTATAGGCAGCTATAAGCTATTCTAATAGTCTATTATAGTTAGAGCACTTATAAGGGGAATATTATTCCTTCCCTTATATATTTACTAACCCTATTAGTAACTTTAAGTTATAAGGGGGGGCTTATAAGCTACTTTTTATTTTCTATATAATTTATTTATATAGGAAAATAAAAAAATAAACTTATAGCTATATAAATAAGGTGCTAATATATATATATTTTAGTTTCTTTTCTAAAATACTATATACTACCTAAAAAATTAAAAATAATCTAAATATACTATCTAAAAGCCCTAATTTTAGTAACTAAGAATCTAGTTATAAGACTTTTTATAAATCCCTAGTTATCTTATAAAGTAGCCTTAAAGCTAGTTATAAGGTAGCTAGGTTAGCTAATATAAGCAGCCTTTTTTTCCTTATATTTACTTTCTAATCCTATAGTATATAACTCTTTTAGTTATGCTTAAAAATATAGTTAGAATCTAATTCTATAAAAGTTATTATATATAGCTATTAGGCTAGGCTAATAGCTATTATATATATTAAAATAAGGGTTATTTTATTAGATAGTCCTAGAAAAGTGGGTCCTTATAGCTATTAGACTTGCTAACTAATTATAGACTAGGAAGTTAGTGGTGTGTATATGTATATAATGCAGCTAAGTTACCTTAGGCTAACTTCCCCTGTAAGGCCCTATATTAGGGGCCTATAATAAGGTACTAATAACTAGGGAAGACCCCTGAAAATGCTGTTATTTTCAATAATCATTATTTATATTTATTAATAAAACCTCTAAATAACTACCTCTATTATAGGTATATTTAGGTATACTTTAATTAGTTATATACTTAGGTAATATAAGAGTTTAGAAGAATACTAAGTAATCCTTCTTACTATTTATAGTATAGGTAGCTATAGGTACCTTATAGGGCCTTTTATACCCTTACTTTATTAGTAACCTAGCATTAATACCTTTAAACCTTTCTATTCTCTAATTCTTTTTTTCTTTTTTTTTATAAATAGTATTTCTATTTTAGCTATTTAATATAATAGTATTAGAAATTAGGGATTATAAATAGCGGTCTGCTTCTAAGGGTAGTGGGCTTAGAAGCAGTAGGTTTACTATTATTTCTATATACCCTATGCTTAGCTTTACTAAGATATATATATAGTAGCTATAGTTACTTACTAGCTATAAATCTAAATAAAAGCTTTTATATAACTTATAGTATAGAAAATATACTCTAAATTTTATAATAAAATAGTAAAAATATAATATTTAGTATTAATTTATAGCTATAAGTAGCTATAAGCTATTTTAATAGTTTATTATAGTTAAAGCGCTTATAAAGGGAAATCTTCTTTCTTTTCTTATATACCTACTAACTTTATTAGTAAATTTAAGTTATAAGAGAGAGTTTATAAGCTACTTTTTATTTTCTATATAATTTATTTATATAGAAAAATAAAAAAATAAACTTATAGCTATATAAATAAGGTACTAATATATAAATTTTTTAGTTTCTTTTTTAAAATACTATATACTACCTAAAAAATTAAAAATAATCTAAATATACTATTTAAAAGCCTTAATTTTAGTAATTAAGAATTTAATTATAAGACTTTTTATAAATCCTTACTTATTTTATAAACTAGCCTTAAAGCTAGTTATAGGGTAGCTAAGTTAGCTAATATAAGTAGCCTTTTTTCCTTATATTTACTTTCTAATCCTATAGTATATAACTCTTTTAGTTATACCTAAAAATATAGTTAGAATTTAATTCTATAAAAGTTATTATATATAGCTATTAAGCTAGGCTAATAGCTATTATATATACTAAAATAAGGGTTATTTAATTAGATAATCTAAGAAAAGTGGGTCCTTATAGCTATTAGATTCGCTAACTAATTATAGACTAGGAAGTTAGTGGTGTGCGTATATATGTAATATAGCTAAGGTGCCTTAGGCTAACTTCCCCTATAAGGCCCTATATTAGGGGCCTATAATAGGGCACTAATAACTAGGAAAGACCCCTAAAAATGCTGTTATTTTCAACAAATAGCTAGTTAGCGCTTATTAGCTACCCTATTATTCTTTTTTATAGGGTTTAGTTTTATTATATATAGCTTTATAATAGTACTTTAGAAATTTACTAAATTATTAAGTATTTCTATAGTATAAGTTTTATTAGTTATTACTAATAGCTTATATAGTCTACACTAACTACCTTTTTCTTACTAAACTTATAAATTTAATTATAATAGTAAATTATAAGTTAGGAATATATTTAGTTTATTTTTAGTATATAGGGTATTATATACTTATTTTATAATAAGGTATTTATATACTTTATTAGTAGCTTTATAAAGAATTATAGCCTATTAAGTTACTAAAAGATTAAGTATAAATTTTATAGTTATTTTAAGATATACTTTAAAGACTAAAAATATAGGTATAAAACTATTAAAGCCTATAAAGTTATTAATAGCCTTTATAGCTATTTATAGCTTTTAAGCTAGTATAAGTAACTTACTTACTTTATTATTAATAATATTATATACTTTTTTAAGGGGTATATAGTATTATTTAACCTTACTAATACTATTATAGGCTTTTATAGATACCTTACTTATATTAATTACTATTAACTATACTAAGTAGTAAAATTTAGTAAAAGTAAAGTATTTTTTAATATTATAAATAATTTAGTTAAGGGGTTTAAAATATATATTATTTTGTATTTTTTAAGAGCATTCTAAATATTTAATGCCTTTTATTATTAAGGTTTAAGGAAATATATAGCTTAAAATAAGGTTATAGTATTAATAATATATAAAGTAGGTTTTTTATTAATTTAAAGAATATTAATAATAACTTTATAGTTAAAATTATAATCCTTCTTTAATATAAACTTAAAGTAGCTAAGAGCTTTATTATATATTTATATTAGTAATATTTATTATAAGTAATTATGAGATAAAATATAGGTTTATTCTTTTATAAAGTTTATTTTATATAGGTTAGAAGAGAAGTTTAAGTACTTAAATAGGCAATTTAATAAAGTTAAATAAATAAATATAAATTCTTTTATTTTTAATTTTATAAAGTATATAAAGAAGATGTATTAAGATTTATTTATAATAGATTTATATCTTTCTATTTTATCTTCTTTTATTATTACTTGTCAAGCAATATAATAACTAGTTTAGAGCATAAGTGGTACTAAAAATTCAAGCTACCGTGCGAATAGTAATAAGCTGCCGCGCAACTAGCAATACTTCTCATGTGATGTGTATCCTCCTACTGCGTTCGATCTAACCCTGGAATTTTGAACTCAATTTTGTCATTCCATGGAAAACGATGTCGTCCAACCCACTGATTTGCACGTGCGTGTCATTGCACTCCGACACGTTAACGGAGATCTATGCTAATATAGTTTCAGTGTATATGTGCAGAACCTCGAAGAGAGGGTGAAGATTCCGCAATTATGCGAAACGCTCAGAACACTGTTCTCCGAATTCGGCACCATTGTCGATATTGTCGCAAAAAGAAATCTCAAGGCCAAGGGCCAGGCCTTTATCGTCTACGATGATACTTCAAGTGCCATAGCTGCCATTGATGAACTACAAGGTTTTGAAATATATAACAAGCCCATGAGACTATCTTTGGCGAAAACTAGAAGCGATAGATCTGTTGAGCTGAAGTCATCTTCCGAAGCATACGAAGTTCACAAAAGAAATCGACTTGCTGAAAAAGGTAAAGAAACTAAAATAACTTTTTTCCATGTTGCAAGGTTCTCCTTGACGTGTATCTACATTCTAACTTAAGTAGACAAACGCCTGGCTACAGAAGCAGCGGAAAATGAACGGCGATTTAAGCAAGGCCAGGGGCAAATGGCAAATAGCAGATCCATTAAGCTATCAAAGCCTACGGGTCTCAAATCAACGGGCTCCTTGGCTTCTCAAGTGGTGCCAGATGAATATCTACCACCCAATAAGATTCTTTTTCTACAGCAAATTCCCGAGGAGTATGATCTCGATGCGTTGAGTTCAATCTACCGCAGATTTGAAGGCTTTCGCGAAATACGATTTGTTCCTGGTCGCCGAGGTCTAGCTTTTGTTGAGTATGATGGGGAGCAAGCCGCAATTGCGGCGAGGGAGAGCACGTCGGGTATGAAGCTTGGGGAAAGCTTTCTTAAAGTTTCATATCAAAGACAGTAGAAGCCACTTTCCTATGGGGACTCACAGAAATAGGATAGACACATATCAATTAATTAGATACCTACTGACCCAGGGAACACGATCAAATACTTCATCGTTTCTTTATCGTTTCTTTGTAAATTAAAAAATCACGTCGTGTTCCTCTTCGCTTGCAAGAATATCGCCCGAATTATGTGCGAATCTATCATCACTCTTATCTTCTTCATGCTTGCTTGATTCTGCTTGTCTTGTCTTCATATTTGCGTCTGTAGCAGCGGTATCCCGCTGCTTCTTGTTCGCCACCTGTCATTGGTAATTGTCAGGCACATCTCCGTTTAATCAAGAGATTGTGACATTTCAACTTACTTTCTTTAATCTATAGAATTCTTCTCTATCAAGCTCGTCAAGCTCAGAGTTGATATACTTGATGGTATTTTCAGTACGGGGAATTATTACATGTTCAATCGCATTAACTATATATAGATTAGCCAGGTTCTGAAAGACATAGGTTTCTTGAGTGTAAGTAAGCGGCGTTCACCTCGTCTGTTGACAACCTTGATGACCTCATCTAGAATGACAAACGCGGTCTGCAGACTAGCCAACTCGACAAGAGCTTCCACGGCTCGGGCGTATGTTTCCCGGCAGCGTTGCACTTGTTGACCGCCTTTGCCCAGCCCAGTGAGACCAAAGTCGTTGCTGCCTTCAGCCAAATAGCTTTCGAATGCAGGAAGAAGCACTCCAGATACGTTGTCTTGTTTTGTTCGAATTCGAAAACGCGCAGATTTGGCTGATTCCTGGACCTGATATCCAATATCGCCTCCGACCGCATACGTCACCTCGGCTAAAGAAAATGCTGCTATTTGCATCACACGACCCATTTTTCGTTTGGCTTCGTCAATTCGTCTGGTAATGTCTAGAGGCCAACAGTCAGTGCGAGCACAACTGTGAGAACTAGAATTCCGTTACCTCGAAAGCGCCTGGAGAGATTTGATTAGTCAAATTAATCCCTAAAGCCGATAGGAATGTACGCTTCATACTTTGTTAAGGCTTCACTCTTTCGCTTAAGCAAACTATGGCCGGTTTCGGCTCCTTTGAGCTTGGCTTTCATTATGCCCAGCGATTGCCGAGTGGGAAATACTGCTTCGCGATCCTATTGCGAATGTTAGATATGTCCAGACGTGACAGAGAGCATCAAAGCAAGTTTTTACAGCAGCGCCGGACATGATGAATCCTTTTTTTTTGACAGCGTGTGAGTTAAGATTGATCACGAATGGATGATGTTTGGTATTGGAACCTCGGTGATTTGCACGTGGTTTTGTGAGACGCAGTGCACGCTACCCATGCCACACACGGCAGGTGCAGGTGCTTGAGAATTGATCCATGAAACCATATAAACTTTGTGCTTAAAAAAACTATATAGCGGGTTACTTAAACTGAATTTATTAGCAAAACTAGGTCTAAATTCCAGGATTGCTAACTAAACCTCTATAAATGTCTAGTTATACTGTTTTTAATATACTATACTAGCTAGGACTTCTAGATTTCTATGTAAATGCCTGTAATGGATAATTATTAGAATAAGGAGTAGCTAGGCAAAGGTAATAAATATATAGTATATTAACTAAAGCGTCTCCTTAAGTTATATATCTGTCTAGCTACGCTCTATATAGTAAATAGTAAAGCCTTAGTAAGTTACATATAAGAAGCTATAATAAATTTAAGCTAAATGCTTAAATCTAGGCTAGAGCCTAGATAGAGCTATAGTAGCGTTAGGTTATATAACCTTAGAGTATATATAAAGTTCTAAATATATTAAAATAAAGGGATTACTAGTAAAAAAAAAGGCTTTTTTTCTTATAGTTAATAACTTTATTTTTACTAAAAAGTAATTACCTTTTAAGCTAAATTATACTAATTATTAACTATTATTTATAATATATTATAAATAATAGAAATAAAAATAATAAGTAAGTTTTAATTATATAAGCTTCTAAGCTATAATAAATATAATATAAAAATTACTATATTTATAAAAGTTAGTAGTATAGTAAGTAATATAACTTAAAAAGCTATACTAATAAATACTTATAATAATACCTATAGTAAACTTAATTATATTTAATTAAGCTTTATTAAATCTCTTTACTTAAAAGTAAGTAAAGTATAAACCCCTTTTTATAAGTATACTTTATAATAATAATAAAGTAGTATTTTAAATATAATAAAGCTTTATAGCTTATAAGCTATAAGCTAACTCTAACTTTATTACTAATAATTATAATAAATAGTTTTTAATATATTAAAACCTTAGTTTAAAAATATATATAGCTAAACCTTATACTAAAGATATTACTTAAATTTAGGCTACCTTTAAGCTAGAAGTAATACTAAATTACTATACTTTTAGTATTATTATTAAGAGCTTTCTTATTTACTATATATAAAACTAAGCTATTAAAGCTATTCTTTAAAATATTATTATAGCTAATAGTACTAGCCTTATAAAGATTATAGTATAAAAGCCTTATAAAACCTTTACTTAAGTACCCCTAATTATTAGTATTAATAGAGTTAATATAGCTAATAAGCTATACTATATTAAAGTTATTTATAAAGCTAAAATATTTAAAGCTAAGCTCTATAATAATACCCTTTACCTCTATTAGTACTATAAATACTTTAAGTTTAGCTATATAGCTATATACTATAATATAGTACTATACTATAGTTACTATATAGCTAAATACTATAAGAATAGGGAATTCTTATACTTAGCCCTTATAAGCTTAGTATAAAAATATTATATTAACTACTTAGAGTTATACCTAGCTTAATTAAGAAGCTATAGTATAGCTAATAACTAGTAAAATTATATAAAAGCTATATACTTAGGCTAGCTCTAAGTATTTATTACCCCCTCTTTTTTTAAAATAAATAAATAATATAAAATAAATAGCTATAGCTATAACTATAAATATAAAGCTAGTAATATATTATTTAAAAAGGCCTTACTATAAAAGTTTATTAGCTATTTTTAAAACTAACTTCTAAACTCCTAACTAAAATCTATATAATATTTTTATAAAGCTATAAAGATATACCTTAGTTATTATACTATTTTTACCTTAGAATTAAATATACTAAGTCTAACTTAATAAACTATTTAATATATATAATTAAGGTTATATACTAAAATATATAATAAAAAACCTATTTTATATATATAGTATTAGAATTCTAGCCTAGAATTAATATAATAGTAATTTAAAAGCCTAGCCTTTTTAAAGGCTAGCCTTCTAACCCTAGTTTTAATAAATTTTAACTTATAGTATAGAGTAGCTATATAGCTATATATATTAACTATTAATATAAACCTATATTATAGTTAACTTAGGTTAGTATTAACTAGTATATAGTAAGTATTACTAGATTTAATATATACTTTATTTACTTTTCTTTATATAAACTTAATTAAATAATACCCTTTATTAAGTTTATAGTAATATTAGTATAAAAAAATAGTATTTTTATTAAGAACTTTAATTAGTATTATTTACTATAGAATTAGTATAAATATATCTTTATAAAAAGTAATTTATTACTTATAATAATAAAGTAATAGTAACTTAGTATTACTACTCCTTAAGGTAAAGTTATTTAGTATTTATAAGGCTATTAAAGTAGTATAATTAATTATATATAAGTAACTATAAATATATTTATTAAGTTTTTAAGTAGCCTTTTTATTATAAAATTAAACTATATACTATAGCTAATTTATATTAGCTTTAATAAGTATTTTAGGCCTAACTATATAACCTACTTTAACTAGTTATTTATAGAAAACTACCTTATTACTACTAAAGCTATAAACTAATTCTAATTAAATACTACTTATATTTCTTTAAGTACTTTAAGTAAAATTAAGAATTATATAATATAGCTTATGCACCGCTATAGCGACGCGGAATTAACTTAGAATCGCTTAAAAGTTATAGAAAAATAATTATTATATTTATTTACCCTATACTCTAATAGCGTATTATAGCTAGAGTATAGGTATAGTAAATATAGTAATACTAATAGATATTAATGCTAATAAGTATAGCCTTATATAGAGTATATACTACCTACTTACTAGCTAAGAAGGCTTTATAATAGGTAGCTATATTAAATCTATACTATATATAGTATATAATAAAGTTCTAAACTACTTATAAACTAAATATAAAAAATTAGCTAAACTAATTTTAAATACTATACTAAAGAAAGTATAGTAAGTTATTCTTTATATAGATAATATAGCTAAAATATATAGCTAATATAGTACTCTAATACTTTTATTTTCCTTTTTACCTCCTTCTTAACTATTATTTAATAAACTAATTACTATAAAAAACCTTAAAAAAATAATTAAGTATACTATTAAAAAAGCACTCTTTATTAATAATAGCTTAGTACTAAGTTAGGCTATTATTATAACTAAGGGAACTACCCTTATAACTTTTACCTCTAGCTATATTATTACTATAGTAGTATTACTTAAAGTTTATTATAAAACTATAGTTAAAGGTAATATTATTATAAAAGTAGCTTAAAGCTACTTCTTTAAAGAAATTATTAATACTATTAACTAAGCTATAGAATTTAATATTACTATAGCTATAAGGTACCTTTATAGTAATAATACTATAATTACCTTTTAAAATATAGCTAAACCTTATACTAAAAATATTACTTAGATTTAGGCTACTTTTAGGCTAAAAGTAATACTAAATTACTATATCTTTAGTATTATTATTAAGGGCTTCTTTATTTATTATATATAAAACTAAGCTATTAAAGCTATTTTTTAAAATATTATTATAGCTAATAATACTAGCTCTATAAAAATTATAATATAAAAGCCCTATACTATCTCTATATAGGTACCCCTAATTATTAGTATTAATAGAGTTAATATAGCTAATAAGCTATACTATACTAGCATTATTTATAAGGCTAAAATATTTAAAGCTAAGCTATATAATAATACTCTTTACCTTTATTAATACTATAAATACTTTAAGTTTAGCTATATAGCTACTTACTATAATATAGCACTATACTATAGTTATTATATAGCTAAATACTATAAAAATAAGGAATCCTTATACCTAGCCCTTATAGGCTTAGTATAAAAATACTATATTAATTACTTAAAGCTATACCTAGCTTAGTTAAGGAGCTATAGTATTACTAATAACTAGTAAAATTATATAAAAGCTATATACCTAAGCTAGCTTTAAGTATTTACTACCTCTCTTTTTTTTTAAAATAAATAAATAGTATAAAGTAAGTAGCTATAGCTATAACTATAAATATAAAGCTAGTAATATATTATTTAAGAAGGCCTTACTATAAAAGTATATTAGCTACCTTTAAAACTAACTTCTAAACTCTTAACTAAAATTTATATAATATTTCTATAAAGCTATAAAGATATACTTTAATTATTATACTACCCCTACCTTAGAATTAAATATACTAAGCCTAACCTAATAAACTATTTAATATATATAATTAAGGTTATATACTAGAATATATAGTAAAAAACCTATTTTATATATATAGCACTAAAATCCTAGCCTAAAACTAATATAATAGTAATTTAAAAGCCTAGCCTCCTTAAAGGCTAGCTTTCTAACTCTAGTTTTAGTAAATTTTAACTTATAGTATAAAGTAGCTATATAGCTTTATATATTAACTATTAATATAAACCTATATTATAGTTAACCTAGTTTAGTACTAACTAATATATAATAAGTATTATTAAATTTAATATATACTTTATTTACTTTTCTTTATATAAACCTAACTAAATAATACCCCTTACTAAGTTTATAGTAGTATTAGTATAAGAAAATAGTGTTTTTATTAAAGACTTTAATTAATACTATTTACTATAAAATTAATATAAATATACCTTAGTAAAAAGTAATTTATTACTTATAATAGTAAAGTAGTAATAGCTTAGTATTACTACTCCCTAAGGTAAAGTTACTTAGTATTTATAAGGCTATAAAAGTAATATAATTAACTATATATAAGTAACTATAAATATACCTATTAAGTTTCTAAGTAGCCTTTTTATTATAAAGTTAAACTATATACTATAGCTAATTTATATTAGCTTTAGTAAGCACTCTAAGCCTAATTATATAGCCTACTTTAATTAGTTATTTATAGAGAACTATTTTATTATTACTAAGGCTATAAACTAATTTTAACTAAATACTATTTATATTTCTTTAAGTACTTTAAGTAAAATTAAAAATTATATAGTATAGCTTATAAGTAAACTCTATATTATTATAAAGCTTATAGTATTAAGGTAGCTTAAAGGTAGCTTTAAGTAAAATTTATAGTAAAATTAATATATAAAAGAAGTAGTTCTTAATATAAAAAGAGTATAGTGCTAATAGTAAGTATTTTATATAGATAAAAACTAGTATATTATTACTAAGGTAGAGAAGACCTAAGCCTAAGTTATTTATAATAAATACTAAAGTATATAGTAAGCTACTCTTAATACTATAATAACTAAATATAGTAACCTTTAGAAACTTAAGCACTAGGCTTAGCTTTATAGTAAATTACTACTAAAATAGTAGTATATTTTACCTCTTTTTAAAGGGAAAGGCCCTATTATAACTATAAGCTATAGCTATATTAATAAGGTAGCTACCTTAGTAAAATACTTCTTTTTATTATCTTAGGCCTAAATTAATAATATTTTAGATAATACCTCTTACTAGCTTAATACTATAGTATTTCTACTAGAGAACTACTTTAATACTAATAAAATCTAAGGTATTATTAAGGGCTTTTTTAGCTAGAAAGCACTAGACCTTAATAAACTTCTTACTAAATTCCTTAAAGCTTATAATAAACCCTTAGCTAATACCCTTATTTACCTTTTTAATATATATTACTATACTAATTATTACTTAGGCTTATTTTAGTAAGCTAAAGTAGTTATTCTTTATAAACTAAGTAAAACTTTAAAAGAATAGTAATATATAGAAGTATAATAGCTTATTTCTCTTTTTAATATAGTTAGAAAAGTACTTAAGGTAGTAGTAATAATATAGCTTATTAGTATAGCTAAAAAGGGAAATATACTATTAAATATATAAATAAATAACTAAGTAAATTATTTTACTAAAACTATACTTAGTATACTTATAGAGACTATATATATAATATAGCACTATAGTAGTATTACTTTACTACTTTAGCTAAATATATTAGCTACTTTTAATATAGTTTACTATTAATAACTTACCTATATTATACTTAAAGCTAGTATACTTACTTAAATAGTAGTATAAACCTATGCCTTTATTACTAATTATATAGTATACCTTTTTTTTAATAATTAAATAATAAAGGCCTTACTTATTACTATAGGGGTTCTATAGAGATTACTTATATTCTCTATTCTCTTTCTTTTATATATTATACTATTATATAAAAAGCTTATTATAGTATACTCTATACTTATTCTTAAATTCTTTAATAATACTAATATACTTATATATAGCTATATAGTAAAAGAGATATAGTAGTAACTTAAGGTAGTATAGGGTATTTACTAAAAATAGTCTTAAGAGTTAGGTTTTAAGTTTTACCTCTAAAAAAGTAAGCTAATATACTTTATAAAATAGTATATAGCTATTATAACCCTAGTTTTACTTAGTATTATTATAGTATAGCTAGTTTAGTTTATATACTTTCTTAAAGTCTAGGTATACTATAAGCTATATTAATAAGTATACTAAAAATAAGTTAAGTTAAAGCTAAGGTAATAGTGCCTTACCCTTATAGCACTAGTAGTATTAATATAAAGTTACTCTCTTTAAAATTCTAGGCTTTTTTATATATAAGTTATTTAGATTATTATTATATATAGTATAGAATTATACTATACTTTTATAGCCCTTAAAGGGTAAGTATATAGTATTACTAAGGTATTTATTATAGAATAATTAAAGAGTCTCTATATTATTACTAGTACTTTTAAGGCTATACTATAGACCTTACTTAAGACTAAAGTAGCTATAGTCTCTATTAACCTATATTTTAATTTTTATTTACTTACTTTCTATAAGAGAATTAAGTTAAATAAAATAGTAAAGAGAATTTATAATACTTATATAGTAATAATAGCTTACCTTTACTAATGCTAATATAGCTACTATAGATATTTACCCTAGTATAATAACTACCCTAACTATATATTATTTTTAAATTAACCTTTTAAACCTCTAAATAAATAATTACCTATATAAGCTCTAGCTTTAAAATAAAAAGATAAATAGTATAAAGATAGAATTAAGGTATATATATACTATAACTACTATAATTATATAATAGCTAAGTATAAGCTAAATTTTACTACTATAGCTAAGATTATTAAACTCTATATAAGCTTAAGTAAATATAAGTCCTCTACCCTTACCTAGTTATATACTAAGTATATTAGCTTAAATTCCTACCTTTATTATTATAATATTCTTAGAGTAAACTTACTATAGTACTAATACTAGGCTAATAATAAAAACCTTTACTATATTATTCTTAAATATAAAAAGTATAACTACCTTTATTTTATTATAATAGGCCTATCTTTACTTTAAAACTACTATAATATCTATATAGCACTTAATTCTAAATAAACTATAGTAGCCCTTATAAAGTAGTTCCTTAAGACTAGCTACCTTTAGTAGTTTTTACTAGCTTATACACTAAAAACTAAATAAGTAAAGAATATTATAGGAATAATTATAAGAGATATAAAAATAGTAGCTATACTAGTGCTAATATAGGGTTATAGTAGTTATATAAATAATAAGTAAGTACTAGAAGTAATTAATTTATTATAATAAAAATAAAACTATAGACTTATAGCCCTATATTATAGTTATAATAATACTACTACTACTTTACTATTTACTTTACTTTCTTTAACTTAGCCTTTATTTCTTTATTAATATTATTATTATTAAGTTCTTTTACTCTTTACTACTTATAATTTATACTATTACTAGTATTTTATATTAATACTATAGTAATACTATAAGTAACCTATAAAATATAATTATTCTCCTTTAAAGTATTTATAATATATATAAGCTATAGTAATATCTTAGTTTAAATAGCTAATATTTCTATATTATTACTACTATAAACCTATAATAATATACTTACTTTTTTAATTATATTAAGGGTTTTATTAATTCTATACTTTACTACTTTCTAAGTAGTATTATATATAATCTCTTACTTTAAATTAATACTATACTAATACTAACTTAGTTCTATATTATACTTATATTAATATCCTTCTTTATAGCTTTATAATTTTAATAATTAAGAATATTTTTTACTTTATTTTAATAAGTAAATAAATTATATAGCTATATACTAATTAGCTAATATAGTAGTATTAGCTTAGACTTAACTTACCTTATAATATAGCTTTTTTACTATAGTATACTTATAGTAAGAACCCTTAATACCTATATTAGTTAGTAGTAGGTCTAAGGTAGGTCTATACTAAGCTCCTTACTTTAAGTATTATAGTATAACTTATATATATTCTTAGTATAGGTAAAATAAGGAGTATATAGCTAAATATATATAGAACTAGGCTATTAGTAAATTAGTAATAATACTAAATTAGTATAGAAGTAATACTTATATCTTTTTTATTAGCCTAAGACTTATTTATTTTTTATAGTAATTTTTAAGGTATTATAATTTCTTATTTATTCTTTAGTATACTA
>SRPZ01000389.1:0-25237 GCA_018360255.1 Claviceps maximensis
GGGGGGGGGGGGGGGGGGGGGGGGGGGGGGGGGGGGGTTCTGGTACTGGCTTACGGCAAGGCGGTGTACATACAGTGGGATGACAGAAATTTTCGCATTTTTGAAGGTGTCTTAGTTTTTTTTTTTTTGTCTAATTGACATGTGGGTGTTTGAGTCGGGGGCCCGGGGGCTTGGGCGTCCGGTAATCAGTTTACCCTCCGAGAGCCGTTTCAAGAAGAAGATGGAGAGTAATCCGTGGGAAAAAAGGCTCGCCGCCATGTCCACTCCGTTTGTCCTAGCCTGTAGCTTAGCGCACTTTCTAGCGCGTCGACGCGATACTCGATGCAAAGTCGGTCAATCCCGCGAAGCGCTGTGGCGGCTGAACAATAATATCCCACGAGTCGCATGGATTACCCAATCTGTACACTTCTCAGCATCTTAATATTCTATAAAACTTATCTATCTGTCTAAAGTGTGAACGTAGAGGTAAGGACAATGCTCATAAATCGATGCGCCGAGAGTTCCTTTGATGTGCGCCAAGTAATATAGGACAGGCATGTAAAGAAAGACCTTTAAAAAAAATCGGATCCGAAACGATCGTGCCCTGAGAATGGCGAGTTGGCTTGGACACTGGCGCTACCTTACAGATCTCGATCGCATCGACAGATACCGTGGTCGTTTAAATCGCAACCGTTTCACACGCATTGAAGAGCTCACCGACTCCTGGTCAGTCTCGCAGTCTCGCCCTAGCCATCGCGAGATACTTTCAGTCGCTTTGCCATATTCTACCAGCACGCTCTCCTTTGGCGTCATGGGCGGGGGTTTGTCCCACGCATGCCCCTCTCCTTCAACAATGCGGACAGTATATGGCACGTCAAGGTGCTCGAGTCGCTCAGCAAATCGAATGCTTTCGGCCAGTAGCATGTCATACTCGCAGAGGATCATGTGTAAATGTGGCAGCTTCTTCAATAACTCATCCGGCATCAATCCGGGTGACATTCTAGGATCGGTGCGCTGCTCCCTCGGGATTGGTGGATAAAAGTACGACGCGTCAATTAGATCCGTCATTCCGGGAGATAAAGTCCGCTCAGGTCGAGTACAGCCTTGGCGTTTTCCTGGTCGGCTTATCGTCACGTCCAGAGTTGGGTAAAACAGAATCAAGCCAAGTATCGGAGGCGGAATACTTGGTAAGCTGTAATCCCATCGTGAAGGGTCTTGCAACACAATCCAGCTCGTCAAAGCATTCGTTGCGCCTGCGGAGAAGCCAGACAAGAGAATACGATCAGGGTCAATTCCAAACTCGGATGCTCGTGATGCAATTTGAAGAATGGCATCTACGCAATCCTCCATCGGCGTGGGAAAAGGGTAACTTGGAGCCAGCCGGTAGTTGACTGTGAAGACGACGGCATCGACATTACAGAGAACGGTGCCTGCCCATCGAGCATCATCAGTACCCTGACCCAGGATCCAACCCCCGCCGTGTAAATTGATGACAGCAGCACGGGCTCCGATGGATATCCGGGGCGGATTCCACACCTCCACCTTGATCTTCTGCTTTCCTTTCCAGCAGGATAATGTTGAGTCCAGCCAGATTTCTCTGGAAGGATACGGCGCCGGGGGTTCAGACCTGTTGTGGATGCTGAACCCTAAGCTGGCGGCGTAGCGAACCGCCTGAGCCTTTGCGTTGAGGTACCACCTGGAATTCGACTCGAGGGGGTTGTCGTAGTCGTCGCCAACGTCCGAAGCTGCCGGACTAGGTACAGCCGTGGTGCCATCAGATGGCGCTGTGAGGGGGGCTGGAACTGAGTTGGTCTCTGTCGAAGTGATGCTGCGCTTAAGGGCATCGAGACGGCCATGAGGCTGGTCAGTGGAATCTTGAATCCTCTGATCAAGGTTGAGGGAGGGCAAAGATCCAATGCTGGAGTCCACGGAAGGCTCGGGCTCCATGCTATTGTCTGCGTGTGGGGATGCCTGGTGAAGGCATGTGAGGGGGGGGTTGGTTATTTCAACTTGGAAATTGTTCCAAGCCAAACAACGGATCTTCTGCGAGAGAAAGACGAAAAAAAAAAGGCCGCACGGCGTAATCAGATTGGATGAGAGAATGGTGGCAGGTATTTGTTCTGAATCCAAGCCGAGGTTGAAGAAAGCAACAGGGGAGAGGGGGTCAATCTGGCCAACTGGCTGATGGCGACGAATCGCCAGACACGATCAAGACGGATGGCTGTGCTGTGCTGTGCTGCGCTGCGCTGCGCTAGCTAAGCAAGCCAGGCGATCGGGAAGTGCCTGGGCTGCAACCAAGGTCGGACAACAGGCGCAAAGGTCGTGCCGATGAGCGACGAGCAATACGAGGGGGAGATGAGCCCGCGGCCACTCTGTGGTTAGGTCAATACTAATGGTAATACTAATGATGGTAGGAGATGATCAACAAATGCGTTCGATAGATAATTGACAGCCCTGAGCAACAGCGGCAGCCCAGATTACCAGACATCGGGTATTGGCACCCACAGCGCCCCACAGATGGCATTTTGTCCCGACGCGGCTTCCCGATCAATTGCGATGACTGACGTCACGACGCGTCGCAGGGCGGGGGGCCGGGGGCCGGGGGTAGTTGCGTGCAGCTCTGACGTAGAGGGAAAGAGCAACTAGATGTGGTCTGGTTGCATTTCCAATCCCTTTTCCATCCACAGCCTAGCAGGTAGGATACATACAATTGTATGTGTATGCCCAAGAAGCCTAGACCGCGGCAAAGCCCAAACACGCCCAAGCCGGAACACGTAAAGCAGGCCAGCTTCTGGTTAACAATAAAAGTAAACGGAGGCCGTCAATGCGTCCGTCACCCCGCCCGCCCTAGCCGGCGCAGAGTGCGAACCGGGCAGTCGGTGGTCTGAACTCTCCGCCAGCCCATCATGATGGTGACGGCTGCCCCGCTGTCTGGCTGTGTGGTGGTTTCCCAGTCGCGGCGTCAGTCACTGCTGCCGCAGCGTGCCGTCGGCAGTGCCGCCAACTGTCTGGTCGGCAGCAGCGCTCAGTAAAATGTCCGTCTGGTTTCAAGTTTGAGGCCAGCAGCGGGGAGGCAAGGGGAAGCAAGGGGGGAGCGGATCCCACCCTCCTGCGCTGGACTGGACTGGGCTGGGCACTGGCGCTGGAGATGGACGCATTGAGTCGGTGGCCTGCCCTGCCTGCTTGCCTGCTTTCCTGTGTTCCATTCCGACAACTGGTTCGTACGGTTCGTACCACAAGCAAGACGGGACTGAAATAAAAGGACTTCATGTTGTGCGCGCCTCGACGGTCAATGCCTCGCTCTAGCTCGTCCGTCCTGCACACGTCTTGCACACGTCCTGCACGATCCCCCTCCCCCACATTCCTACAATATATTAAAGGCTCGGGACGGATATCCCTTCTGTGCTCTCGTTCCCAAACTCCTACTCGCTCCATTGTCCGTTCTATTGCTGAGAGTTGAAAGCTTTGCATTCGACAGCCCGTGCCGGTATCGAGTCTCTTCTGCTCGGCCTGCGACGGCCCATCCATAACCATAGCACGAGGCCACCGACGCCGTATCGCGTCCTGCTTCTCCGTTTCCCAAATCAGTCGACACACCAAGCCGTGCAGCAGGCAGTATCGACGACGCTGCAGCATCTTGGCCATCTCGCACCGCAACAGTGCCGTCGTTCTCGCCAAGACCCATCCTGACCCGAGTCGCAGCTCCTCGGCTGGTTCGGAAGCGCTGGCGGCGCCCATCAGACGTGAACGCCACTCATCATCACTCGTTGTCCTGTGTTGACTGTGTTTGTCTGCCTCGGCGGGAATCTGCTGTCTGTCACTACTTGCTGCGAGACGGTTTCTCGTGCTTTCTCTGCCAAGATCCCCGGCGGCCAATTGGCTTCCGTCGTCTCGTGCGACGTGCGACGTGCAGCTGGTGCCAGTGTCAGTGCCAGTGCCAGTGCCAGGGCCAGGTTGCCGGACCTAAGTCTCCGCTGCCCTGTTGCCGCCCTGTTCGCCGCCCTGTCGCCGACGTCATCTGCACCCTTCCCCTGTCAATCTGTCCTGTCCCTGGTCACTCTTTGACTACTATTTACCCTTGATCTTGGTTTCATCCTCGATTTCGACTTTTTTCTTTTGCTTCTTCGTCCAAAACATCATCCTCGAATTTACCACCCCTTCTCGTTCGTCCCCACGTCGGCAGGCATCAGAATTGGCAAGGGCCTGAGCAACCTCACCACGACGAACAATATCCGCAGAGGCACGCGCCGGCTGTTTCCGAATCCTGACTCGCAACACAAAAATCTTCACGACATCAGCTTTTGCTCACAGGGCCAGGCACGTGCGCCAGCGTCAATATGCCTAGCACCTCTGGCATGTTCGCGCCCATGGCCTCGGCTTTTGGTCTGTCCAGGTCTCGCAGCCGTGCCTCGAGCTCGCAGAAAAAAGGCGACGTCACTGACCCGACTTACACGGCCGACTGGACCAACAAGACGCCCCCCTCGGGAAACTCAACTCCAAACTCAACTGCAGCTTCGCCCCCAATTTCGAGGAGTCCAGCCCTCCCTGGAAGCGCCTTTGGCAGTAATAAACGACTGTCCAGAGTGAGCGATGGCAGTGTTGTAGATGTCGCCAAGGGTCCAGGTCCAGGTCCACCCACCCTGGAGAAGCTCAGCCTGTCCAACTACCGGGCAGAACTCGAAAAGCTCAACGACAGGTCACAACGCTCTAGTTTGGAAAAGAGTCGAGACTCGGGTCGTTCTAGCATGGAGAGCGGTCGCACGAGTATGAGTGCCGACTGGCCTTCCCATCCCCTTGAGCTCCATACAGTCGCCGAGCTAGACAAGCTGCCTCTGGGAACTGAAGTAAACTTTCGCGCTCGAATCGCAACCCAACGGCAGATGTCCAAGAACCTTGACTTCCTCCTCTTTCGCGACCAGACACACACCGTTCAGGGTGTGCTTACTCGGGAATACCTCGACATGGTGCGATGGGTGGAAAAGCTAAACTCGGAGTCCTTGGTCCAGGTTCATGGATGTCTCAAGTCGCCTCCCGAGCCGATTCGTTCGGCCACTCACTCTGGCGTCGAAGTCGAGGTATACTCGGTTCATCTGGTCAACGCCGCGCACGGCGCACCATTTACCAACTACAAGCCTCCCGATACTTTGCGCAATCGCTTGACGTCACGAATTCTCGATCTTCGCCATCCGTCCAACCAGGCCTTGTTTCGTATTCGCTCTTTGGTGACACGCATTTTCCGCCAAACACTTGATGAGGACGGCTTTGTCGAGATCAATACCCCCAAATTGCAGCCCGCAGCTACAGAAAGTGGCGCCGCCGTGTTCAAAGTCAACTACTTTGGCCGAAATGCCTTTCTAGCTCAGAGTCCACAGCTGGCCAAGCAAATGTCCGTATCTGCAGATTTCGGGCGTGTTTTCGAAGTCGGACCCGTCTTTCGGGCCGAGAATTCAAACACACATCGACATCTTACCGAGTACACTGGACTGGACCTCGAAATGGCCATCCAGCACAACTATCATGAGGTAATCGACGTCATTGATGAATTCCTGAAAGCCGTCTTCACTGCTGTCTACGCGATGCCCGAGGTCAAGGAGGTTCAAAAACGATGGCCCAGCGGAGAATTCAAATGGTTGGAAGAGACGCTGATCCTCAATTTCGAGGACGGCATTCAGATGCTGCGGGATGATGGTCGAGACGTGCCAATGGAAGATTTATCGACCTCTGATGAGATGCGGCTGGGTGAGCTGGTCCGAGAGAAGTACGGAACCGATTATTACGTCCTGGACAAGTTCCCAGCCAGCGCTCGGCCATTCTACACCCTCAAAGATCCCGACGATCCTTTCTGGACGAGATCGTTCGACATCTTTATTCGCGGTCAAGAAATCTGCTCCGGTGGGCAGCGTATCAATGATGCTGCAGAATTGCGCGACAGCATGCGAGCCGCCGGCATCAACGAGGATGGCATGGAGGACTATCTTGACGCGTTTGACCTCGGAGCCCCCCCACATGCCGGTGCCGGTCTTGGGCTGGAGCGCATCGTCGCCTGGATGCTGGAGCTGGGCGATGTTCGATATGCCTCCCTTTTCCACCGCGACCCCAAGTCCCTGCCTGATCGAGCTCCTGGCCTGCCCCATCCAGAAGCGGACACAACCAAGCCCCTCCAGGATGGCAAAATGCCTCCCATCGAGAAGTTAATCGCCAACTACGGAGATGCATCCAACACCTCGTGGCTCGACGAGCGGTTTCAGATCTGGAGACATCCTACTGGCGCTGCAGTCGGCTACGTCAAACAAGACAAGTTTGCCATGATTACTGGTGATCCTCTCTGCGACGCCAGTCAGTACAAGGAAGTGTGCTCGGCATTTGTCAAGTTTATCATCACGGAACTGAAACTGACTCCAGTATGGATGCTGGTTTCGTACGACGTCCAGAAGATACTCGCCAAAGAGATGCGCTGGCGCACTCTTTCCTGCACCGAGGAGCAGCGTGTCGACGCCAACAAGCACCACAGCATCAATGGTGGCGGTCCCAAAGCCCGCCGCGTCGAGCGTGAAGGTGTCAAGATTCGCGAAGTCAAGCCCGACGCCGACTTCAAGAAGCGTGCCGACGAGGCCATCTCGTCTTGGAAAGCCAGCCGCAAGGGAAAGCAGATCCATCTCACCGAGGTCCGCCCCTGGGTCGACCCGGAGCACCGACGGTACTTTTCGGCTGAGAAGGACGGCAAGGTGCTCGCCATGGTCGTGCTGGCGAAGCTGGCTCCCAAGCACGGATGGCAAGTCAAGTGGGCCTTGGACTTTCCCGGGTCTGTCAACGGGGCAATTGAGGTCCTCATCGATTACACGTTATCTGCCATCACCGGCCAGGTCACCTTTGGCGTTGGCGCCTCGGAGAAGATGACGCCCGGAGAGCACATGAACGGCCTCCGCGCGAGGTTCATGGCAACCACGTATTCATCCATCGTGGATAGCCTCGGACTCCGCCGCAAGACCACCTTCCGAAACAAGTTCGGCGCCCTCGGCGAAGAAGTCTACATCTGTTATCCCAAGCACGGCTTTGGTCTGCGCGATATCCAGCATATCATCAAATTCTTTCAGGACTAGAAGCCGAGCAAGAAAAATGAAGGATGACAAGGGAACGATGACAAGGGACGATGAGATTTTCTAAATGTCGCGGCTGGCATTCGTCTTATTTCCTCATCGTCGCCAAGAATCTTTGGAAATGGGACTTGGATATCATCTAAATGAGAGACTTGAATTAGGAAGCAAATCAGAAAAGACGCCGTCGCTCGGAGATTGTAAGGCTATGGACAACTTCAAGGTGTCAGGATACAATAGCATGGAGGACAAAAAAAGTAAAAGAGAGCAAAGAGAGGAAAGGAAAGGAGAGTAGGAAATACAGTTTTGCTGGTATGCAGTGTTTGGCGGGAGTAGAGGTAATGAATGCAAAAGGCAACAAGGGCCTGTTCTTTTCGATGTCATGGAGCGCTTTGCTTATGTGTTTTCCCACTTAGATACCTACTCACCTGGTTTTTATTTTCATCGCGTTTTGGATGTGTATGTAGTCATGCCACAATATACGATAGTGGACAAGAAATCCGTCTATCAATGAGGAGTTACTCCGTGAAAAGCGCGGCGCAGACACCGACTGTCCCGCCGGCGAGAATTTGCTCAGGACATGTTCCGTGTTTGTCCTATGGTGCGTGGCTGGAGTTGAGGACTTGTGCTCGCCGGATCATGAATTGTAAAATATGCATCGGTGGAAAATGTCTCATCGGGTTTCCAGAAGGGGCGGTGTATGGGGTGGGAGGGACAGGGGTGAGGGTTGCGAGTCGGATTAGATTAGTGTTTTTTCTTCCTTTTTTTATTATTTTCTTCTATTTTTAGTTCTTACTTTTTTATTTATTTTTATTTATATATTTTTCTATTTTCTATTTAATTAGCTTTTTTTTTTTTTTTTTTTTTTTTTTTTTTTTTTTTTATCTATTTTCTATTTTAATTTAACTTTTTTTCTTTTTTAAAAAAAAATGATCCACGTGTAGCGGGCAACGTGTGTTGTTTATAAAATACGTGTTACTCGCATTCACAGGCATTCATAGACATAGAAGCAGGTAAAGGTTCCGACGTGGGCCAAGAGACGTTTCGGCTTTTTACTTGCAAGCATTCCCAGGTTCTATAGTTCTTTCTCCGTTCAGTTTGCATTTCCTTCTGACTTACAGGACATTATATGCCTCGTACGAAATGTGCAATCTTTTACCGTGAAGCAAGTACTAGCCAGGTGATGTAAAGCTCTTCTCACCCGGCCTGCTAGAGTCTTTCCCGCTCTTCACGCCTGGCCTAGTCAAAGACATGCGTGAGATATCTTTCGTTCTTCTGGCGATCGAAACATCCCCAGCAGCCTCCGTCGTGGGTTCCTGTCCGTTCTTCTTCCGGCCCGCCCCTTGACCATGTCATGTCCAGGAAGACGTCCTCACGGCCACTCCCGACGTGCTGGCTGCCGCAGACGGATCTTTGCGCCCCTTTGCCACGGCGAGGCCACGTCGTCTTTTGGTGAACACTGACCTCGACGTTCAGGCCGAAAATCGTCTCCCGACCTGGTCAATCTCCTGCTGTAGTTTCCCGATACGTGGACGGATTCCTCGGCAGGTAGTAGAAGCCAAAGGACAACAAGGCCGAGGTAGTCTCATGGCCCGCAATCAGAAAGGTGACCAGCTGATCCGTGATGCTCACCGCTCAGCTTCTCCCCCGTCAACGGATCCACGTCGTTCAGCATCGCTGTTGGACCGCGAAACTCGACGTTGTGTTAAATCTATAGAGGGAAGAAAGGGGAAGAAAAGAGACCGACAAGAGACCAAAAAAAATCCAGTCATAATACACCTCGACGGCGGATCGTCCCTCGGGCCGATGTGGGGCCCGAGAGGTGGGGAAACGGCGGGCTGGCGGATGGTACGAACTCAAAATGAAATCTGAAATCTAAGATCCGCAAAAAGAAGGAGAAAAGGGAAAGGACATGTAAAAAGGCTATGCTTTGATTTGCATACGTTCGAGAGCCAGAGTATAGGCTGACCGACTCTTTGTCTGTCCGTTTGCATGCCTTTATCAATTGGCTCTCCTTCCGTCCCGGCGTTGAGGCCCCATGTGGAGACGGCGCGGAGGTTGAGCTTTGGGGTGGCGGTCAGGGTGTTGCCGGGGTTGGGGGGGGGGTGTGCCGAGTATGAAAACACCGCTCCGAGTTTTGTTTCGGCATCTTATCTTGAACAGGCGGTCAGGTTGCCGGAGTGAGGGGGAGTGTGCCGAGTATGGAAACACCGCTCCGAGTTTTGTTTCGGCATCTTATCTTGAACAGGCGGTCAGGTTGCCGGAGTGAGGGGGCGTGTGCCGAGCATGGAAATACCGCTCCGAGTTTTGTTTCGATATCTTTGTCTTCTTCACCAGTAAACAGGCGGTCAGGGTGTTGCCGAACAATCTTGATCAGCGGGGGTAGGAATATGCACAGACACCACTGCATGTAATGAATGGCATAGACGGCATGGACTATGTGTCACGGTTCAAGGATCAATCTCCTTTCACGATGGGGACTGGGCCCGAATGACTGGTCCCATCACCATCTGCCGCAACGATAAGAACATGAACAGACTCTACTCTTACTCTCATACGCAGACAATCAAGCCCACACAGCTTTTTGCCAATGTGCCTCCCGATATTGTCCATATCTGCAAACTGTATTGTCCTCGATTGCCCTCAATCGCCACAAGGTGTCACCTGCACTGTGCAATTTGCATCCATTGACCACGTTTTCAAAGACCGACCACCATCAACCAGCTTTCGCATTGCCAAATACCGTCCCGACAGCTCCTAAAAGTACCAATTCAACCGGCTCTCACCATTACCTTTTTCCTTTTTCTTCTTCTTCGTCTTCTTCTTCTTCTTCTTTTCCGCAGTATGAGAATCTGCGTCGAAAACGACATCTGCTCGCCCCGGCTGCCAAAGTCCTCCAAACTTGTGTCGAAATATCAAAATTGTAAACCAAACGAAAATGCATGTCAGGGCTGCGCTCAAGGCTATCGGAATATATGTAGTAGGTGGTTTGCCATGTTCTCAGGACTGTCCTCCTTGACCTTGTGAGTCTTGGGTGTCTCCGCTGCTCCCACCCCCCGTGAATCGGTCCCGGATCCAGCCCCATGGTCCCGGGCCCGACTGGCGGCGGCCATCTCGATCCGCGTTGCCCCGTCTGCTACTCTCTGAAGGGCTCCGCTGCCGCATTCGAGCGCCTTGCTCTGCCAGATTGGCGGTTCTTGGACTACTCGGCGAGTGCGACGTTCTACGCTGCAGTCTCGACGTATCATAGCTGAACCCCGACGCAGCAGTAGCACGACTCTGCGCCCCGTCTTGGTTTCTCTCACGCTGCATATTTTCCACGCTTTGAAGAGCCTCATCCAGTCTCTGGTTGGCCGCTCGATTGCGAACATCGACGTAGATTGATGACACCATGTCGGCGGCCACTCTGCCCGTCGGTGTGTCGGCACCACTACCATGCTGGACGCCAAAGACTCGAGACTGCTCTGAGTTGTTGCGACTGAATTGGGGTGGAGAATTGGACGACTGAGTTGGGTTGTCGCCAGGCCTGGCTGTCCTGTCGCTACTCGAGCTGTCACCTGCAGCAGTTCTGTTTGCCGTCCTGTTGTTCTTTTCGATGGGTGTCCGACAAACTGGACATGTATTATGCTCCTTCAGCCACAAGACAACACAATCCTCATGGAACCAATGCTTGCATCGGAGAAACACCGCAGTCTGCCCGATCTGCATTTCATCGATGCAAATCGAGCATTCCACTTCCCCTTCTGGTTCCAACATTTGCCTGTCCACCGGTCGACGGTCCAGCTTATGTAAGGCTTCTTCTGAAGCTGGAGGAGCAGCGTTTGATTGTGGATTTGCTTCCATAAGTTGAGTGATGATGCTGTCAAAGGCCTCTTGAGAGTACACTGCGTCGCCCATCATCGCATTGGCAGGATGGAAAAGATTGAGGATTTCTTGTAAACCTCTGGCGAATCCGGGCTGAGGGCCAGTTGGACGGTCTTGCTCTTCCCCAGATACTGACGGCGGTGGAATGTCCCGAATGATATTAGAAAACAGACTGTGTGTTCGTACGGTTAGATTTTTTTCTGCAATGGGACAGGGAATGCACACGGTGGAAATATATATAGAAATGAGGACAGAGGGCAGAGTAGTAGGCTAAAGAAATAAAAGAACAAAGAAAAGAACATTACTTACGCCTGGAAGGGATCAGGACCCTCCTGGTTGTGGTTTTCACTGCCTTCTCCATTTTCACCATTATTGCCCCCACGAGCCCCAAATGCCGGACTGGAAAATATAGTGACTGACGCCGTGCCACCGCCAAGAGTACCAGACGTGAATGTCGTCCGTTGAATGCGCGGAGGCACAAAAGTTTCATCATTCGCCCGCCCGAATATACTTGTACCTCCGCTTCGTGTCGACGGCCCTGCCTGTCCAAAATTCTGAATCATGTCGTAGAATCGCTCAAAGACCGGATCAATCGAAGGGTCATGATGCGGCTGCTCTGGTCGACTTCGAGTGGTCCTCCTGAAACGAAAGCCCTGTGAGCCCATGTGCTCTTCTATGTCTGCTTCGTCGGGGTCTGAGTCGTCAGCATGGCGCGTGGTGGGAAGATCCGGCGAACTTGCGTTGGACGATGGTGCAAGGTCTCGAGGATCATTTTCTGGACTTATCTGAGTAAACCAGTTAGCACCCTTTTCCCCTCTCACATAAATGGTGTATGCAAAAGGTTTCGGCCACATACGATTTCTGTTATGTCACTTTCACATCTCGGACAGGTCAACCCATGATCATCGCGAAACCATTCGTTCGAGCAGGCATGACAGTAGACCACCTCGCGGTCGGCGCTGGCGTCGAGATGGCGGCCATGAGACCCTTGAGATGCCATTAAAGCGGCCTGACTACGCTGGTACGCAGTAAGGGCGCTGATACCGAGACCTACAGCGAGGCCAGCGAGTCTAAACGCACGGAACGCCAGAGTGACGACTGTGCGAGGTCACAGAAATGATTGTTTGTTGATGATGTTTAGCAGACGGTGCTTCCCACACCTGCAAAGCGCCGTCAATGACAGAGAAACGGCGGAGCAATGGCAGGGCGATGGCAAGGTGATGGCTTGATCAAAGGGGGTGGTAGAGCCAGGTAGCGATCGGTGGAAGCCAGAGCGCGGAGGCGAGTGTTCACAAAGATGCTGTCACTGCCTTTTTCAAAAGCCAGGTGTCGAAAAACAAAAATATTCGGTTTGTGAGTCAAGCTGGTTGGTTGTAGACGTTGACGCAGAGATAAATAGTGTGTCTTCTGGCTCCTGTCGTGGCAAGTTAGGAAAGGTTCATCAAGGTTTTTGCTAGGTAAGTAGGTTCATATTGTATGGTAAATTAGGTAGACAAGGCAAGGAGCAGACAAGGGTGGTGGTGGTGGAAGCGGAAAGACGCCTGGCGGTTTGGCATAGACGACTTTAGTAATCCCACGCCACGCGATGTGATGACAAGGTGTTTGTGGCTGCCGAGAGTCGGCGGCGACAAGAGAGACGAGTCGGACGGCCGGAGGACGACAGCTTGCATACCTCAATAGCGATCATAAACGCTGTTCGCGATTATCGTTGCAGCCAAAGCGGACATTGGCACAAACGGGAAAAGCATGAGGTGTCCGCGAAATTGGCCCCCCTCGGTGTCGATTGATGAGGTGATAAATAATAAATCCCCAGGTCTGGCGTGGGGCGGGCAACCATGACGTTTGTCAGCGAGGGAAAGTGAATCAGGCATGCGGAGACGATAACGGACCGGATGGGCCGTTGGGCCGTCTGGAGTAGTCCAGGGTAGCGTGACTTGTTCCAGCGCCAGTTCAACGTCATCGAACATTGCGCACCATCCTGTTCATCGAGGACAAGAGGAGCACGCGAACAAAACAAGGCGTTGAAGGCTGAGAATCAACATCGGGCAGTCTGAAAGTGATGCAGCTTGAGTCTCATGAGTTTGAGAATGTGGACACCCCGTCACGCCGCTTGGTTCCATGAGAATATCCAACCACACAACACAGCTACCCAGACTCACACCCAACCAGCCATGGACTTCTGCAGCGCATCATACAACCTTTCCCTGAAGCATGAAAAATGGCAGTGCTTGCAAGGACTAACCCTTCGCAAAGCACTTATTTCTTTGTACTCAGGCGTTGGAGAACGGCATCGTAGTGACATATTGGCCTTTCCTAACGCCACCCGTCTCGACTGATAAAACCACGGCGAAATAATAAAGACGACAGTCGTTGACGATCCGCATGAAAAGAGAGCATTTTTGACCTGTTTAAAAAGAGATTATACACAACGAGGTCTCCTAGCCCCCTTCACTTCATGCAACGGGCTGCCCGGCACTTCCCCTTGGTCCCAAGCCCACTTCTACTCCTGAGACTTTTCCTGCTCTGCCTTCAAACGATCCTCCTTATCCCACTGAATCAGCTGTTTCGACCAGCTATTGTTTCCAAACCACCCCCAGCAAGTCAGTCACCAGTTTTTTTTTGTCAGGGCTTTGTAGATGCGGACAGGCATGTTGGACATACTATCGGCTGGGATGCCACTCGCCGGCCTCGGGCTTGCGCGCCCATGTTTCTCTTTCGGCGCTGAATTTCCATGTGACTGCGACCATGCCGACGATAACACCAGCTGCGATGAGAGTGTTTGCTCTCCAATTACCAGGCTGAGCGTACCAACCACCTGCTGGTGACCAGACGTGCTTGGGGTACCTAGATTGTTGTTCGTCCGCGGAGAAGCTTGGAATTAGACAATGCGAGCACTTTTTCGCAATCGGCGGAGGGTCGAGTCTCAATTATTGGCGGAAATGTGCTGCCAAAAAAACGGGCTGCCAAAGATCGAAGTGTGTATCTGTGATATTCGATCGCGGGGACACGATACGACTTACGGAACTTTTCCACCACCGCCCTGTACGCGCGCACCAAATTGTTAGTTTACTCGGTTAAAAGCCAAGCTGCATACGACTGGGACAAACGTACCATTTTGATTGACTTGACGACGGACGTGAGAGAAACGGAATTGACGTTGCGCGGTGCTGCGTCTTCTCGAATGGAGAGATGCTTTGGTTGATGGGCCCTGTGTACCGCGGGCTACCCTGGCGGCTGCCATTCAGCAGGCAGGCGCATGCCCCCGGTCCGACTATTGTTCCGCCCATTTGAACTCTTCGCGCGATGGAAGTGGCGCTCTTTGGAGCTAAAGCAGCCTCTCTCAGGAGCGGTTCACAAGACTCACTCTGGAGGGAGTCGACTCTTTGCCTGTGCACTTGCCGGACCTTGTATTTTTTTTCTTGAATTTTTTTTAACCTCCGTGGCCTTGTCATTTTGGTGTTGAACTGAAGATTGCACGTAGCATCCCATTCCACCGCACGATCTCGACTCTTCTCCAATTTTCAGGTCTTCTTTTTGCGGTCCCTTAGAAACTTCGATGCCACAACTGGACAAGCAGAAGAATTAGGCCATTTCCGGGTCTTTTTTTTTTCCCTTTCCCACATCGAAACCTTGCTTTCCTTTTACAAACCAGGAGAGAGTGGTTGATCTTCCGACTGTTGCAAGATGAAGCGATTACGAGTAGCGTCACAATGGAGTTGCAGGCTGTCCCAAGCCCGCCCCGGAGCATCTTCTCTGTCGGTCCGAAAAAATTTCTCCTCATCGATTCGATGCCAAACCTCGGCAGCGGCAGCGGTTGAGGTTCAGCCTCAAGCTCAAGTCGCGGAAGACATGATCGTCGGCGACGAATCCACATCACCGCCCTTGCTGTCCTCGCGAGTCCCGTTGCCCTCACCACTACCCGAACGATGCCTCAAGTCGGCAAAGCTCGCGGCGCTGCATGCACGGCTGGCTCTGTCTACCAAAATACCCTTACAGACGATTGCGCGAGCGCTCGTTACACCGTCGGCTGATAGCAATGGGAGCTTCAACAATTCGAATTTGGCCTTTTTGGGGAGCACAATCATCAACTACCACGTACTGGAGTACCTTGTTTGCAAATGGCCTCGTCTGCCTATGGCGGTTCTGTACGAAGCATTGAGGGCGTTTGCCGGCCAGGAATCTCTACAACAAGTCGCTCGTCGATGGGGTGTGGAAGCAGCGGCCGCTCCGGGCGAGGAGGTCGATCCTGGACTGCTGCAGTGGAAACCCGACGGGCAACACATGGTCAATACGCGATGGGCCTATGTTCGTTCCGAGGTGGAGCGGAACAGTTCATACAGACGTGGACTGAGCAGTCGTGTCGTTCTCGACGATGCTTTCGGAGACGCAGTGAACAACTCCGATGAAGCCTCTCCGGTGGCATACGCAACAATTCAGGCTGAAGCCTTTGGATCATTCGTGCAGGCCGTCGTTGGCTCCATCTACACCCACTGCGGCCGCGAGACTACCAAATCCTTCGTCACGTCACACATCCTTTCGAGACAATTTGACCCTTCATCGCTCTTCAACTTTCACCTACCAACGCGCGAGTTGGCCATGCTTTGCGCCAGAGAAGGATTCGAAGATCCCGTGGCCCGCCTGGAAAGCGAAACCGGTCGTCGGTCAAAGACGCCCGTCTACGTCGTTGGTATCTATAGCGGCAAGGAGAAGCTGGGAGAAGCTGCTGGTCCTAGTCTGGATATTAGCCGGCGCAAGGCATCCATGAACGCCTTGAAGGCATGGTATTTGTACAGCCCCGGAAATAAGGTTCGCGTACCGAGTGATATGATGGAGGACGGTGCAAAAGCATGGAAAGCGCCACACATTGACATTGGTGAAATCATTTAAAAAAAAACCTTTCATCAGTGAGTTGAGAGAAGGCCAAAAGAAAAAAAAAGAAGAAAAAAAAAGAGAGGGGAAAGGGGGGGGGGGGTAGGCGGCGAGGATACTCGTGGACTTGGTGCAGCCAGAGCGCCCAGGAAGTCACCTGCAAAGCAGGTTCTGTTGTATTCCAGTGCATGAAAGTTGATGGGCCACCAAGGAGGAAAAACGAAAAGGAAAAAAAAAAATAGGCCGTCCCTGTACATTAAAATACACTGTAGAACAAAACGGGCCTTTTGAAAATGGACATGAGGAGAAAGACTCCTTGTGCTCTTTGGCAAGGGTACCGAATGAACCAAATCCTATTCACCTTGGATATACTGTTGCTTTAAAACTATGTTCCACCCTACCGATGAACTCCCCGTTAAATACCAAGCCACATCCGTTTTTTTTTTTAAAAAAAAAGAAGAAGAAGAAGAAAGAAATGAAACAAGAAAAATAAAGAATAGAAAACAAATACAAAACACGAAATATAAAAGATATATAGGGGGATAAAAAAACAGAACAATCTGTAATTCTGCTCAACGCTTAAGTGTGTTCCCGTATCAGTTCTGTAAAATCAGCTCATCAAGATTGCCAACGACTGCGATGCCTCATCTCTTGCCCGCTTCTTCTCCGCCTTTTCTCGCAGCAGTTTCTTCCTCTCGTACACGGCCCTGACTGTGGATCGAATCTGTTCTTTGCCCTCGTTGTAGTTGGCGCGTGCGAGATTGACTACACTGTCGATTTGGTCTGGCGTATAGACAAAGTTCCATGTGCTGAGGAAGTCGGTTGTGCCGGGGGAGATATCAGGACCGTTTGGGTTGGTAAGGAAGGGTAGGTAAATGACCGCGAGGCCGGCGTCGGGGTCCATGATTTGCCACCTGTTGGTCTCGTCGATGGCCTTGGCCTTGGCGCTGGCGTTGGCAGCCGGGGTGGGGGAAAGGGACCGCTCTTGGGTTGTACCAACCCAGACGGTACAGTATCCTAGTTCGCCGTTTTGCTCGTTTCCGGGGTTGTATTTTGTGTCATGGTGCTCGTTTTGCTTGGTAGATTTGCCGTCGTCCGCTGCTTTGCGGAGAGCTTCCTGGTCGTGTTTGGCTTGTTGGAGGCGGTGTTCAGCTTGTGTGGATGATGCGGCCTCGGCGTCGACAAGCTCCTTGGTTGTTTGTTGGACAGATTTACCTGGCTTGGGCCAGCCAATTCCCACAGGCCAGCCTTTGATGCCACGCTGACGAGCGTACCCATCTGCGACGGAGAGCCAGTTGTCTGTCTGAATGTCGGCAGAAGCATCAAACGCGACAAGTATGTCGACTCTTCGTCCTGGTCGAAGGAGAGGATAGATTGGCAAATTGTTGGACATGCCAGCGTCCATGACTTGGATGTGCTCTTGTTCGTAGATGCTTCGTGGTGTTGTACTGGGCAGCTTGCCGTGCATTTGGTACGCGAAGTTGGGAATTGTGGCAGGATCGATGGGGTGGACTTTGCTCAAATCTTCGTCTCGGCCGGACACGAAGTCATCGATGGTGGCTAAGCCAACAATGCCGAGAATCAGTGGCTTGACCTCCTTGTAGTAGTGACTCAATGTGGCACAGAAGGCGCTCCCGAAAATGCCCATGAGCAGGGGGACCCTGATTTCTGGAAGATGGAATCCGTTCTGTAGTGGAACATCTTTGCCGTTGTTGAACCTGCGGCCCATGGCCCACGTTGGTATACCAGCACCGAATTCCTCACAGAAGAATTCGTAGGGCGTGATTTCATACCATTGAAACCAAGGAGTGTCCTCGACTATTTTCTTCTCTGCTTCCGTCGGCTCTCTTTGTGTTGCCTCTACCTGGGGAATTTCATGGCGGACGACTGTGTAGATGGGCAAGGGACGCTCTCCAAACTTCACAGCACGGCGCTGATTGGAGATTTTAAAATCTTCTCCGTTGACACCCAGCTCACCCTTGGGCACGAGAAGTCGAGCGCCCAGTAACAATCCATAGATATCAACTAGTCCATAAGTAGCCTTGGGATCTCCCTGGAGCTTCTCGACGAGCCCACTGAGAAGGTATTTGCTGGTGGGCTGTGAGACCAGAGATTGAAAGGCAACGGGAGGATATGCAATGTGGACGTTGATTCGTGCCTTCAAGTGTTCTATCAGTCTCTTGAGATTCCCACCAGTTATGGAGGAATTTAAGAGTGCCTGTAGCCAGCAAGAACCACTAACACCTGCCGTGTATGTGACGCAATCGAAAAGGCCATCCTCTTCGGTAGCAATCATGGACCCCGTGCCAGCTACAAGGGCACGCAAGCCGCCTCCTGAACCACACATGGCGATGGTCGGGACATCGTCTGGGTGAACGTCGTTCTCGTCGAGGCCAAGGTATTTGGCCAGGGCTAGCCGGGTGACTCGTTTCCTTCTGGACAAGAACTCACGTTCATCATCGCAGAGCTCGGAAGACACTCTGACCTTGGCTGTCCAGGCGATTTCTGGGTTGATTGCTGGGTCGTGCGCCTCCTGCCAAATCTCGTCGGCCAGGGAACCTGGAGCCATGGACAGTTCTCTCTGAAGCTTTCTGAGATATCCAGGGACAAATTTGGACCAATCCGGAAGGACCAGGTCAGCAAACTTGTTGGAGAAGACGGCCCATTCGGTATCGGTGACGAGGGCAATGTTTTCTACGCGCCTCACAAAGCCATCCCACGCGGTCTCGGACTGTGCTTTGGTCTCGGTTGACTCATCTCCGTCCTTGATTTGATCATTTTCACCATGACTTGTTGTGCGATGATGCGCCCCCTCTTGACGTCTCGATGGAACGAGCTGTGCGAATTCTTGGGATGGATACAGCCACCAGACAAACAAGGTTCCTGCGATGATGGTGACCGGCAAGCTTGCACCTGAGCCGCTAGATTGCCTGGATTGGGTAAAGAAGCGGTGTCGAAATTCAACGTGTCCCGGAAAACCTGAGCGTCTACTGGCGAATCTGAAGGAGGAGCTAACCTTTGGTAGACGCTTTCTGAGGCTGTGCAAGCGTTTCATGGTGAGCCGTCTTGAATCTCGAAACTTATGAGTCCGTGACTTTCCTCCACCCGTGATTTACCAATGGCTGTGAGCCTTGGAGCCGAGCGAAAGACCAGGCTGACAACTTTTGCACTCAATATCAATATACACACACGAGATATGCTTGAGTGATTGTTGGTCTGTTCCTAGATGTCTGGTCCGTCCTGAAGCCAGGAATCGGCTCCGACCAATCTCATTGGCTCATGTCATGGCTGTCTGCTGATCTGATGGCTTGTATGTATATGTTGTGCTGCATTCTTGATTCATTGCGACACACCAGACTGGACTAAACCTATTTTGGAAACCGGCCGCCAGGCGGTGAGCCAAAGCTCTTCACAGCACCAAGATTTTCAAACCGTCAGGGCCTATCCGCTGGGCGGCAGAATGGCCATCATTTTTTCTTCTGAGCTCTACGACGGATGCATCGTCAATTTCTCGATTGACAACCAAAAATACCATACAGACTCTGGCCGACCTTGAAGCGCAGCATCTCGCTTATTTTTCTATCAAATATAGTAAAAATCAAGGTTCGATCCATCCTCTGTCGACGCGTTCAGCCTGCGGCGATGACTCTTTTCCTGATGCGCTTACTTTCTCTTCTCTCTCTCTCTCTCTGTCTTTTTTTCTGGAGCCCCGCCACTTTTTTTTCCACCAGACTCTTTGCGAGTTTTCTGTGACTCATGGCCTACGCAAGCTGCTAACCAGTATATGTTGATATTATAGAATTCGAGCCTGTTTTCGTTGTCATATTTCCCAAGCAAACGATACCTTTCACCAAGCCAACGAAGATGAGCGAGGCCGAGGCCACCACCCAACCGATGGAGGCCATTCCCACCGAGGGCAACAAAACCGAGGTGGCTCCTACCGAGGCCGCTCCTACCGAGGCCGCTCCTACCGAGGCCACTCCTACTACTGAGACCACTGCGCCGGCTCAGGCTCCTGCCGCTGCTCCTGCCGAAGAGTCTGCTATGATCAAGACCACGGCCAAGATCAACTACAGTGATGCCAAGAAGAACAACAAGTTCGATCCCAGTGTTCGAGAGGTGACGGATGATCCAGATGCCATTCGCAAGCAGGTTAGTTCTTTTAAATCATCTGTTGAGCTCAAACTCTATTCCCATGTCATGTCATCTAGCCATGGAAAACTCTGCTCCCCCTTTACACTTTACAGTCGAGACGCTCCACATAGTCCATTCACTAAATGAAAATACCGTCCAAAGGTGGAATTCTATTTTGGCGACTGGAACTTTGCGCAGGACAAGTTTATGTGGGAATCGTGCGGTGGATCAGAAAACAAGCCCATAGCCATCTCCAAGATCCACTCCTTCAAACGCATGCGCACCTTTCAACCCTACAGCGCCGTTGTCGCGGCTCTCCGAGACAGCAAGGTTCTCGAGGTTTCGGGCGAAGAAGGCTCCGAATTGGTCAAGCGCAAGATCCCCTACAAGCCCATGGCTGAAGGGAAAGCCAAGGTTGAAGCGTGCACCGTCTATGTCAAGGGCTTTGGCGACGAGAACCCAGACACCCAATTCGATCTAGAGAGCTTCTTTGCTCAGTTTGGCGAAGTCAAGGGTTTGAAGCTGCGCCGCACACCTGAGAATCTATTCAAGGGGTCCGTGTTTGTCACGTTTGCGGATGAGGAGACGGCCAAGAAATTTGTCGCGACAGAACCCAAGCCTACCTGGAAAGGGCACGACTTGAAGATTATGTCCAAGAAGGGCTACTGCGAGGAGAAGAGTGACCTGATCCGCCAGGGTAAGCTTGAGCCCAGTGCTACTCAAACGCGCAAATTCTACGAGGGCAAGGACTTTGGTGCCAAAGGTAAGGGTCGCAACAACCGCGACCAGGACGACTGGAAGAAGAGACGCGATCAGGACCAGAAGGGTGGATTCCGAGGCGGACGAGGAGGACGGGGCGGCCGCGGTGGTCGTGATGGTCGTGGTGGTCGAGGCGGCCGAGGTCGAGGCGGTAATCGTGGAGGACGCGAAAGTGGCGAGCAAAAGGACAAGACTTATGACGGGTGAGTAGTTTTTTTTTTTTTTCTTTTTCTTTTTTTTTTCCCTGTCCCTCCTGATGGAACGCACTCGCCTCGTGGTCTGCGTCGTCTCTCACAGCACCAACTGACACTAACACACGTTCTAGTGGTTCTCCTACCATTCAGTCCACCGCTGAGGATAAGACGAGCAACGGCAAGCGAGATCGCGAGGAAGACGCTGGTGCTGGCGAGCCGGCAGCCAAAAAGGTTGACACCAAGGAACAACCTACCACGGAGGCATAAGCGGTGCTTAGACATGAAGATATGGCCAAAACACGTACATATAAAAATCATAAGCGGGTGGGAACAAGGATAAACAAAAAGAACTGGCCAAAGGTTGTGGATCGGATCAATGTGTGAACGGACGGACAATGTACTTTTTTATGATTCCTATTGTCGAGGCGTTTTGGCTGCTGATTACTAGGTTCGAGCATCTTGAGACCAACGCAAGAATCCATTGGATCAAACATGTCAAATTGATGAGATATGGGTGAGCGTGAACCGTTGGACTCCCTAGCATATATGTAAATGCTAGTCAGGAGGCTTATGCGCATTTCTCCGTCAATAGGACAGGCTAAGATGGCTGAAATGTCCTTGATGGAGATGACTAGAAGCAACGCAGTGCTGTAAAGATATATATATATATATATACATGCTCATGATTGGAACGCACCAGCTGCACCATGGCAGCTTGTGTCATTCACCAGGGTGCTGTACACTAGTGCGGTTGCGCAGTCTAGGCACGGCGAATAGTTATTGGAGATTAAAAGGAGTGACGCCATGAAGGGAAAGACAGAACATGACATGAATATTGCCCAATAATGTCCTGTTGGCGAATGGTCAGGTTTCGGTAGTCGACGAGCCGTAACGACTATTTGAAAGGCCAGGAATGAAGACATGACGGAAGCAGTTTTTTTTAGTTTTTTTTTTTTTTAAGATTAGGCGCTCAAGGTTCTTTTTTTGTTTTTGAGAATAGCAACGTCCAGGTGCATTCGGTTATGGATAATAATAAGGAGCTGTAAAGTCTGACGTAGAAAGTGAAAAAAAAAAGCATTTCCAAATTCATAGAACTCATTGGTGCGCCCACATCCAATAAAAAATTTTTAGACCAGAGGACTCATTGTGAAGGTCTCGAGCCATGTTGAATGAGTGAGTCATGGAAGAAAGAATGGCATGTACATAGGAAAGTGTAGCCTCCTCGGCATTTGAACAAATGACGAGATCATAAAAGTGGGAAAGTGGCAGGCAGTTAGCATGCGGTAAGTAGTAGAGCACGTTTCCTATAAAAAAAGGAGCGGAAGAAGAAGGGAGAAAGAAAAAAAAAAGAAAAAAATAGAAGAAGAAGAAAAAAAAAAGAAAAAAAAAAAGTCTCCGAGACACGGACGGGACGGCACCGCAGGTATGTTAGATCCAAACCAAGGTCTGGACGTATCGGACGGCATCGACCGCGTGGCCAATGAGAACAGCGCCAAGATATCCCCGGCCCCACATGCATAAACCCCCAACCCCGGACCTTAACCCCCAACCCTAGTCAGCGCGCCAAGTGCACAAGTGCATGTATGTTGTACATTATGCATCCCACGTTGGAAGCCAAGCCAAAGCCAGTACTGACTGCATCGCACAATGTCTGGGCCGGGACCGCAGAGGGGACGATAGAGGGAAGCGCGAGACCCACATTGGCCCCGTATTTTTCTGTCCGGCCGGCGGAGATGCCGATTTCCCGATCTGTGTGCGTGCGTCGAGCTTAGCCTCGACGACCTACATACTGCATGAAAAAGCTCCTCATTAAGTTCTTTTCTTTTGGCTTTGCTGAAACTCATGGGAAGCGGGATCAAGGGTATTTTTAAGAGAAAAAAAGAAATCCCCATACATTAAAGATGAAAGTCGACACGGATTCAACAAGTCGTTGACGTGATGGTAAAAGCTCCACCCAACGCTTTCTTTAGGAAGCGGCAGCGCCACCGTATCAATGGAAGCAAAGAACGGCATGTATAGCATCGGATTCGATACTTGATTCGACGCCCGAATCTTGCTAAAGTGGGTATTCTTTTCCATTTCCCCTTCTCCCCTTTCTTTTTCTCCATCTTTTTGACTGGTCATGGTTATGACAATGTCATGGCATGTCATGGCATGTCATGGCGTGTCATGTTTCGTCTCAAACCATCCGTCTGTTTATCATCCATGCCATGCATGCCCAGGCCTCATTCCAAAAAGAGATGTCGTTCCGGACTCGGACCAGATACAGAACGGGAATTACTCGAAATTTCTCTCCGGCCACACCCCAACACGACCTCCATTTCACGCGCCAAGTCTTGCAATGGGAAGTACAAGATAGGGTTCAAAAGGGGGGGGGGGACAGGAAGTGAAAAGAAAGAGAACAAACCTTGGGAAGGGTGGGAGTGACGAATGTAGTCAGGGTTACGTTCAAGTTTTGAGCTTCACCCGCCGATCCAAAATCATTTCACGTATCCCCGCGCCGTCTTCTTGGCCTGCATCTTGCATATCAGCCTGCATCGTGACCTGGTCATGCTCCCCCCCCCCCCCCTTTTTTTTTTTTCTCTCTTGCTTCTTCTTTCTTCTACTTCTACTTATAAGTTCTATTTGTTTCTGCTGCTATTACGATAGTGTGACGAAACGCTTGCATCCAACGGTAAAAATACAGAAGCTCTTACTTCTTTGTTTCTCTTTTTTTGAACCCTCCTCTCTAGGGGGACCACGTTCGGAACAGATTGAGAAATCTTGTTTTTGTCTCCTCTAAGGGCGTGTGATTTTAAAAACGTATTATGTCTGTCATTATTTGATTCTTCCGCTTTCTTCTTGATATTTTATATCTCTTGTGTCCATATTTTCCATGTCCATGTCCATATATATATATCCCCAGACGCTTTTCAAACATGACAGACCACACGCACACGCAAACACAAATACCTTCTCGCCAATGCACCGCCTCCACCACCGTCAACGATTTAGACGACAACGAGAAGAACCAGGGCTCCGTCGCGCCCACGGCCATCACAACCCTTGCCCATGGCCTCTCCGCGAACCAAGAGGCCGACTCACGGCAGAAGCAGCGGCAGAGCTTCTCCCTCCACAAGGTCTCGTCCGCAAAGTCGACCCCCTCCCTGGCGACAGTCGTGCCCGACACGAGCGATGATATTTCCGACGAAAAGGATCTGGAGCGCGGAAACAGCTCCGAGGACGGCACGGACCGCGGAGACGAAAAGACTGGTCGTGATGGGACGGAGGACCCTGATCTTGTGGGGTGGGACGGGCCGAATGATGCGCAGAATCCCAAATGCTGGGCTAGTATGAAGAAATGGACAGTGGTTATAAGCGGTAGGTTTTGATTCTAGCCACTCTCTCTTTGTTTTTTGTCCTTTCTATTCTATTTAGGGTTTTTTTTTTAAAAAAAAAGATAATGTTTATTATCTAATATTCTATTTTTAAGAATTAAATCGCTTATTGTTTGTCGTATTATATCTATTCTTTTTCCTTTTTTTTTACTCATTCGTCTGATATTCATTATAATATCACTCTCCTTCTGTTCATTACATTTTCTTCTATCCTCTTGTGAGGGATAAAGTATCATGAATCTCGTATAATTCGTCGCCTGTCCGCAGCACGGTTCATGTTTTTAAGCATTAATCTCGGAATCTATTTCTTCTTCTTTTCTTTTACGGCTTTGTTTTTTAAAATAAAAGTAAAAAAATGAAATAAAAACCCTAACACACCCAGTCTCCTGCTTCACCTTCATCTCCCCGGTCGCGTCCTCCATGGTAGCCCCCGGCCTCGAGGCAATAGGCCAGGACCTTAACATCGAACACAAAGTCGAACGCATGCTCGTCATGTCCGTCTTCCTCGCGGCCTACGCCCTCGGACCCCTAGTCTGGGGCCCCCTCTCGGAGCTCTACGGGCGGGTCGTCGTCCTGCAGAGCTCCAACATCATCTTCCTCGTCTTCAACCTCGGCTGCGGCTTCGCGCAGACCAAGAGCCAGATGGTGGCGTTCCGGTTCCTCGCCGGGATAGGCGGCTCGGCGCCGCTGGCCGTGGGAGGGGGCGTGCTGAGCGATCTGTTCACGGCCGAGGAGCGCGGGCGGGCCATGGCCGCGTACTCGCTGATGCCGCTGCTGGGGCCGGCCATCGGGCCCGTGGCCGGAGGCTGGATCGCCGAGACGACGACGTGGCGGTGGGTGTTTTACAGCACGACGGCTGCGTGCGCGCTCGTGCAGGTGCTGGGCTGCGTCTTGGTGTGCGAGTCGTACGCGCCGGTGCTGCTGCGGCGCAAGGCCCGGCGGCTGCGGCGCGAGACGGGCAACGGAC
>SRPZ01000039.1:0-149034 GCA_018360255.1 Claviceps maximensis
GTTGCTGTTGCTGTTGCTGTTGCTGTTGCTGTTGCTGTTGCTGTTGCTGTTGCTGTTGCTGTTGCTGTTGCTGTTGCTGTTGCTGTTGCTGTTGCTGTTGCTGCTGTTGTTGCTGCTGTTGCTGCTGCTGCTGTCGCCTGGGTTCCTGCTGCTCTACCCAGTGTGCTGCCGTGACAGTAGCCGTCGAGTGGACGAGGCCGCAGGAAACAGGAGAACGCCTTTTCAGTTCGCGAGAAACAGGAGGAGCTTTCACAACGGGAAGTGAAAGCCCACGAAGTTTTCCACGACTGGCAACACCAACGCCCCAGGTCAACTGCGTCTTGTAGCCGGAACACTCTTTACCGAATTCGAGACACTGTGAGCAGTATGGTCGACGGCGGTCGCATTTGACGTTCCGTTTCGAGCAGGTGAAGCAATCATCTGCCGCTCCTCCAGCGGGACTGCGTCTTTTGCGCTTTCGAACTGCGGCCGAGTCTTTGACAGAGATCGTTTGCTGGGACAGAGGGGCCGTCATGATTACAACGAGCGGTTGTATTGTTTTGTATTGTTTGCTTTTTGTCTTATGGGTGAGAGAGAGGGAAGGAAGGGGAGGTTCTTTGTAATAAATGTCGTCTCTGTGCAAAACGAAAATGCCTGACACCCTTTGGACGATGGCAGACGAGAATGTGAGAAGAGGGAAACCAGACGAGTTGTAGAGACGAATCCAAGTTATTATAAACCACCCGGCTGATACCGAGGTTGCATGGAGAGGAATAAAAATTGAGAATCAGAAAGAGGGAAAAGAAAGGGGAAGGGGGTGTCGAGAAGTTGATGTTTATTCTTTCTCATAAGTCTGTTCAGTTCAGCGGTTGAGGTACAGTTGCCTCCCAGATCCGTCAGATAGGAATTGTCTGCATGTGCGGACCAATGTCGGGGCCAGCAGTAGCAGAGGCGGTGGTAAAGCTATGCCTGTGCCATGGAAGTTGACTGGGTGTTCTTGATTTCTCCATGTCGCACGGAGATTGCATCCTGGCGACCATGTTGGAACAGTCCAGTCTCCAACGGTTATGACCCCAATCTCACTCCCACTCCCGCTCCCACTCCCAGTCCTTGGGCGATGGGCGATGGGCGATGGGCCACTGTCCAATTAAGACCGATTACATTCAAGATGATACAGCAAGGGCAAACCCCAATGGTGTGGTGTGCCTGCCCGCAGTCATGCCTGTCATACCACAGTATGTACAACAACACACTCGCATTGTACACTAATAAATGGGACCCACGGGTTATCTGGGGAACTATGGGATGGAAAGAAAAGGACTAGGGGGTCCCCTCGCACCCTTGGACGTCAGAATTTGCACGCCGAGGCGTGAAACTACCGTCATGTTGAAATTGTAGAGGAGACGGGGGTCGCACCGACGGTCTGAGCCTCTGAGAGTTTCGCGTTAGAGGAGCTGTTCAGACAGCTTTCTGGGTGAAGCCATCCGGCGAGCATCGGCCTTGATGAACAAAAATGCCATCTTTGAACGTCACACACGCAGCCTTGACATGCCAAGAGAACTGAGGAAGACTCGTCTTTTCGGGTCAGACACTTCCGTTGGAAACTTGCGTTGGGATATTTCCGTTGCGAAGCCGTCTCTCGTTACGTTGTTACAGACAACAGTCTCGTATGCCTAGCCAAGCGGTGATGACGTCCTGGTTGATTCTGCACGTCGGATTGGTCAAGTGTGTAGATCGACCAGGCTACCGACTACGAATGGCTACCGTTGTTGGAGTGGGGGAAAAAAAGAAAGAAAGAACTTGTCAAGGAAGAAATCATCGTGCAGGATAGAGACTTTGCAAATTGTCGGTTACTCCAGGCGCAGGCGGGCGTAGGTGTCGACGTGAGCGTTGGATGCATGTACATATGTATGTATGTATGTATGCATGTACTATGTATGCATCAATCAATCAAGCACGCGTGGTGTCTTGTCTTTCAAGCATGTCATATCATGTCTGGTCGTCTGTCCTCTGTTTGTCTATCCACCCTGCATGGTGCATCAATGTCAACTGTGCTGAGACCGAAGCCGACGGAGCGTCAAACCTCCCTGCGGATAATCAACCAAATCCAGCTTGAGCATTTACCAGCCAGACCAGACATTGGACCAGACACCAGACCACACCACAGATCCAGAAAGACGAGATGACGCGCTGGCCCGCTGCTTGCCAGATTGTGGCTCGGTCCATCGGATGGCGCCTGGGTGTGCCAGCGGAGGGCGTGCCGTGATTGATGCACGAGATTTTGGACCTGACTGGTTTTGGGGCCGGGGCGGGCAGGCACCGGGGTCATGTAGAAGGGGCTGCCTGCAGGGGGGGGGGGGGCAGCCAGAAGGGGCGCCATCTCCAGTCTGGTCTGGTCTGGCCTGGTCTGGTCTGGTCCGGCTGGTCAGTTCGTTCCACATAATCAATCACAGGGTCTCCCCAGCGCCATTCTCTTGTCTACCATTCGCGCAGCATCTTGCACCAAACATTTGACGTCTGGCCGTCTGGTCTGGTCTGGTCGTTCGTTGGAGGCGCTCCCACACTTCGCCCTCGACCGACCGCCCTCGCGAGGTCACAGTCACTCGCTCACCTTCTGCCCAGCCCAACACCCCAACATCACGAGGACCAGACCCTGTGAGCCACCAGGGAATGAGGTTCGAAAGGAAGACCGATAAAACAAATAAGTTGTAGAATTTCAAGCCTCCAGTGACAGCCAGGTGCTTCAAGCGACGAGGTACAACACTTCACGGAGAAGGTCCAGTCCACAAAAAGTGTGGCCTCGAGAGCCCACCACACACTTCACTTTCTGGCCACCCCTTCCCCCTTCCCTCTTTCCCCTTCTCCCATCGTCGACCGCTTAATCAGTCGTAGTCGTCGGCTATATGGATGGATCCAGAACTGATCATCCGGCTAACTTTCAGCGAACAGGCTTATCCATCCTGCCATCATGCGAACCAACTTCGGCCCCATTTCCGTGATAAAGAACGAGGAACCCTGTATAATCGAGGTAGATACGTAATGTTCTGTTGAGTGCCTAGGTACCAAGGTAGTGGTCAGTAATCATAGTGCATACGCTGCAAGGCTGCCACTGTTTTTGCTCCCTCTCTCCGAAGAAGATTGATTGCAAGAAGAAAGAAATGGACCAGTGGCCAGACACACTCAACATCTAGTGGCTTTGCACCCACCCAGCCTGCACCTGCACCCAGCCTGCTCCTACTCCCAGCCTGCACCCAGCCTGCACCTGTGCTGCACGTCTGCCGCCTTGTCTCTAGCGTCCAAACCATCATCCGTGCCAGGTCCTTTTGCAAAGCCCACTTTGCCTTGCTGGACACCCACTCGGGAGTGGGCGCATGTGGTGCCCTCTCTTCTGATGATATCGACGATGAATGGACGTTGAGCATAAGCACCCAACTGCCTGCTTGAAGTTTGCCGGGGGCAAGACATATGGCAACGAAATACATACTCCATGTACATGTGCCGACGTACAAGTGTAGACTGCCATTGATGCCATGTACAATGTACTGTTTGACATGCCCTCCGTTATTGGCCGAACCAACCAGACATCGATACTTTGCGCCATAAATAGAAGGGTGAAATAAATAAATAAATCAATGAAAGACCTGAATCAGGTCATGATGGCTCGTCATCGGCTCCATATCCTCGACGCATCCCTCCATAGAAGGCTACTGTAATTGGCAGTCGCATTTCGATCGCTACAAACTTGCAGCTTTCATGCCTGGTTCGTGTCGTTTGACATTCAGTAGGAATATTCCAGCGCCAAAGCGCAAGGATAAACCCCAGATGACAGATGAGAACTTCTCCTCTTTCTCTCGGACCTTTGATAGGGGACAAAAAAAAAGTGGTCTGTATCATGCAAGAAGGTCTGATTCGTTCATGAAGACAGGTGATCCAAGCCCCATGCTCTGGTGTGCTCGTGCCTCCTTATCGCGGTGGCTGAAGAAGGGTGAGAAGAAGGGTGAGAAGAAAATAGTAAGGCCTATGTATAATAGTGCCTTGAACTGCGAGACGACTGAGCATTTGCATCCGACTAGACTTTTGTCATTAATACCAGCTCGTGGTCAGCGAAGACGTGGCGACATGGACGGATATGGCAGGCCGGACCACGGAGGTGTGGACGATACGAATTGCCTTTTATTCCGGCATGTCAACTATCGAGCCGTTCCTTTGAAATGTCAATTTTGAACCAGACTACCCAACCGGCCTGCCAAATACAACTTGTATCGTTGTCATCGAGATCTTTAAAACAAGTCTGTTTGCATTTGTGAACCGCCAGTCGACCAAGTAGGGCGACTGGCTACTTCCATTTGATCTGGTGTGGTCAGGGCGCTCGGGAGTTCTCGTGATAACTCTCTTTAATAAAGAAAAGAAAAGGAGAAACCATCACTCGAGTGTTAGTCGAACGGGTCAGATGGCAAAGTTTTGTATTTCGGTATCAAGGTTGTTTCGAGAGCACTCGGCAGTATGCACACCATCGATATGGATGGTCTGGGTGGTCTGGTCGGGTCTGATCTTCAAGGCGGGGCATGTCGAATCGTGGCGTTGGTCTGTTGGGTCTTGGCAAGTGCATCCTCGACTTGTGCAGCGCCATCGCCCTGAGGATGTGGTGAGTCTTGTGTGCGTTGGCGTTAGTTTCATGGACGTCGTCGGCATAATAATGGCTGGATCATCGTCAGATGCCAGTACTAGAAGCACATGCCAGACCAGAAAGTCCCAAACTTGACGCACGTGTGCTTGATCATGAGCGAGATGGTTCATTCGTTGGCAGGTTCAGGATTCGCGGTGCGCAACTGGAGAGGCACAGTCGAGGCACGGAGGCTTTTCCCAGGCTTCAACCATTAACCGTCCGGCAGAACTTGGCGCTTTGGGCTGCTCTTGCCAAAAGAACAAAAAAGCCAAGACATGAAACCACTTGCATCATCGCGTACCTGAAAATGATGGGAGGAAGGGGGGGTGTCCCGGGGCGGAAGGCACGGCCAACAAGGACAGGCACAATATTGTCCGACAATAGGACAGCAGGACAAACCATGTCACTTGCCAAGGCCCTGCCTGATCCACCGACGACGGCAAAGTTTGCTTGCACCAGACACGTTTGTCAATCCGCCTAAATTGTATAACTCTGACGCGCTAGCTATTTCTGTCAGTTATTTTGCCCGGGAAGACATCGAACTCTGTCCATTCCTGATATACAACATAAAGTACCTGCTCTTGTCCCGCGTAAAGTTTGCCGCCGTTCGAGCATCACACACGCACACGCACACGCGGACACACGCACACACCCTTCAATGTTCCTCGATGCAACAACCTCCATGACAACGACGGGCGGGCTGGCCCTAGCCGTCACCCAAGTCTTCGGAACAAAAAAGACTACCGCGGTTGATTATGTCCGGCTGCACCCGGGAGAATTCGGCGACACCCGATTCTCACATGGCAGACTCATTGACGCGGAATCAATCCACACATACACACAGACACGCATGTTCAGACAGCGGCCACGCACTGTATATGTGGACGCGAGGACGACTACGGAGGCTTTGCTTTGGCCGGAGCGAGCCAAGCAATTCAGAGGCAACGCTGCGAGATGCGAAAGCAAGCAGTGATCGGGCCATCAGATGATTTTCATCGCCGGGAAGGCCGTCGGGCCATGCGCCTATTAGCACAGTGCTTGCGGCTCGCAGCTTGGCTGAAATTGCAGGGACGATACACATGTCCGCTGCAACGGAAGACGAGCAGAATTGACAACTGCGGTGTTTATGCATTGGAGGCGCCAAGAAAGGGTTTGCGGTATACACTGTACCAATTCGGGCTCCCCACGACTGTGACTCTTGGACTTGTATGCAGGCATATTCCGGTTTCAGTTTTCCTCCTCAACACGCATACACTCATACACTCTTTGCGGCCTTTGAACAGTATGGCGCCCGAACCACACCAGTTTGTGCTACGGTATTCGGCCACCCTTGAAGCAGCTCATGGCTGGGGGGCACAGTTGGGAGTCCCGGGGTCCAGGCCTCCCATACAACAAATAGTCGTGCCTGGTCAAGACAACCATGCCGAGTGGACAAGCCTCAGCATGCGGGGGATATTTGATCGATTTCATCGAATCTTCAGCAACAACATTCAGTCGGCTTACGAACAAATGCTCAAACACGCCCAGTGTCAGCCAGTCACCGGACCACTTACTGCATTCCCGCACAACCCCGCACATCCATCTCCGGCCAACCACGAGTTCTTCCCGCAAGGATGGAGATTTGGGGCCCTGCTCGGGTTAAGGGTGCTATGTCGTGCTCCTGAATTTGTCGAGCCGCGATTGCATGCTTACGGCACGTACGCCTGCTCTTGGGCATGGCCAATCGCAAATATGACAACCCAACATCCCATGTTTGAGGCAGACATCACGGGACATGGTGAGATTGAACGTTGATATGCTTGTTACGTGACACGCACGTGGCTCGTGGAGAGGAGGGCATGAGTAGTGTGACCAGGAATTATTTAAAGGTCAGACAGTTCTGATCCCGCCCACAATACTTCCTCTCGTCCCTCGTCCGTCGTCCCGCAACGCATCAGAGTGCTTATGGGTATCATGCCGATACAAAAGTGTCCTTGACCATGCATGTGTCCGGCATGTGGACGCGAGCTTGAAAAATACACATGTCCCTTCCTCATGACTGCTGTCCTACATCAGACTAATCGCCAACATCTCATGTAATGTACGTGCTAACTGACGACTTTCGGACGGCCTGCAAACTCGCTGCAGGTGATATCATAACGCCCCAGGCCTGGTGGCCCAATGGAAAAGTAAATGCTCTTGAGAAAAGAAAATGATAGGGCTCCTGAAAGCTGACACGTGGATAATCCTTGGCGTTTTCTTTTATCAAGACATACATACGCCGAGCAGGTTCTCATAGCTGCCACATTGACAGATGGCATGTGTTCTAGCCCGTAAAAAAAATTTCTCCCTACCTTATTCCTATTTTTTTTTTTCTATTTTTTTTCTTCCTTTTTTTTCCATTTTTTCTTCCTTTCTTTTTCTTTTTCTCCGCCTATAAAAGCATCCACGGATGAAGAAGACCATGTTACAGTCCAAAAAACGTAGACTCACCAGTCCGCCCTAAAATAGTCTATAAACCGCAATGACCACCCAAGACTGGATCAAGACCTCAACCACACTTTCATTGCCGGCGCTGTCCATTGAACAGAACCACAGTTGACTGGTGTGTTTCCTTGCTGGTCTCTCAAGCCTGGCTTGAACCGATTTTGCTCCACTCAAGCCGGCGGCGCAGAAGTGACTCACCCTAGACGGTTTCCATCGTCGGGACCCAAGTCTGCTAAGTGCACTTTGTCTAGGAATGCCACGCGCGGGACTTGAATATAACATGTATGTATAGGAAATCTTTGTATAGCAACCTCTTTTGATGACTCGGGACCCGATAATAGACTAAAGGTCTGGACCCCCCGTACCAAAAATGAGCCTAGTGAAATAAGTATGATAACTTGACAATGAACAAGTACCAGTCGAAATGCTAATAAAATACTTGGGCTCACTACCACACATGACCCTCGGTTTGAATACAACGAGCTATGATTTAATATGAATATGAACTTCAATCCTATAAGACTTGTTGTGTTGGATCTTTTTTTTTCTTGCCAAAATCATGCAAAGGCATAATACCTCGAAGCGTCATGTCCATGCACCCTAAACCAGATACTACCACCACCACGGGAGCCATGTCCGCGTCTACAAATCGCGATACCCACCCCACCGTGGATTCCCGGTACAGAGTTCCGGAACCAAGACTTGCTTTTCCCCCTTTCTTTTTCCCTCACCGGTAGTAAGCGAAGCCCAGCCACGAGCATGACGTGTCCACGCTCGCTTCTGAAACAACTCTCAAGTCATCGGCATCCTACACCCGCAAGACAAGTTCATCCGCCCCCCCAAAAGCCCCCTTTTCCTCGCCGTTCCTCGCGGGTACCGCATTCGCGGCCAAGGAATGTCACTCTACGGACCCCGGCGTCACGTCTTCAAGTCACGCGCCACGTAAAGGGAGGGGAAAGGGAGTGCACAGCGCAAGAGGGGCGTGAGAAACAGACGACAACAAATTGGGTTGTGTAGAACTTCTCGTGCCGTACACTTCATCTCTGCTCTACCTCTGTCTCCCACGCACGCCACGTCTCCTCTTGGGATAAGAAACACAGATAGCAGACAAGCCGAGAAAAGCAAAAAAAAAAAAAAAAAAAAAAATAACAACAGCAAACTGACGTTAAAACTAAGTAGGGCCGCTACGTCACTTACAAAACTCTAATTCAAATTTATCTGTAGCGGATTTTATCAAGTAAAATAGGAATAATAACCCACCATGGAGCATGGCCAAGTTCATACGCGTTTTGTTCTTTTCTTTTCTTGAATACATACATGTATTATAATGTATGCACAAGTCTATTTAGAAGAAGGGCTTGAAAAAGATGGACCGTAATTACCAAGTAAACGAGTGTAAAAAGAAGAAAAGTAAAAAACAAAAATTTCGATTAGTAAAAAGAGAGAAATGATCAAAAGAAAGAAACAAATAATTTTAAAAAGGAAAGAAAAATGAAAACAACCTTTTTTATGCCCACGAGATACACAGTCCCTATCAAGTAAATACCCTGATTAAACACTACGCCTGTTTCGCAAGACCCAGATCGCATCGCAGCTCGTCATGTACACCGGCATTCAAGAGACGCAAAGGATATATAACATGTGCCTTGAAATTATCCAAGTTCCTAATTGGTAAAAATAATAACAATAAGAAAAATAAATAAACCAATGAGTAATACTAATTAGGTTTATGGCACAGAGCCGTTGAACATGTACTTGTAGTACCCCCTTTCCCCCCTTTCCAACGGTCGTCAGACGACATGTTCTATAAATTGAATAAAGAGAGACCACTTAATCCAAAAACTGATAAACACAAGTTATACATGCCTCAAAACCTGTTGAGACACCACCGCCCCTTGTTCTCTTTCCTTTTTTCTTTTTTTCCATCACTCCTTCTTGTGTTCCTCTACAAAATGGCAATAGCCAGCATGGCCATTATCAAGGAACCAGCCGCGGCGGAAATTCCAAACGATGAAGCTGCTGCGGTGGGCAGGGCGGATATGCTCGATGTTGGGGTGCAAGTAGGGCAGTAAGAGCCGTCCGGCTTGGTATAGGTGCTGGTGGCATTGTTCATGGTGCCGACGTTGGTGGGGACCGAAATCGGGACGGCGGGTGTCTGCGATACCACAGGAAGGGGCGTCATGGCAGGCAGGCTGGCAGGTCCAGTCCCAGCCTGAGGAGGCGACGTCTGGACGGCTGGGGGCATGATGCACTTGTCGCAGCCAGGAATGGGAGTCGGCTTGTCGGCCATGGGGTGAGGCGCCATCTGCACGACGTAGGTGTTGACTACCTTGTCACCGGGGTGGCAACCAGTCTCATTCCGCATACAGTCATGTGTTAGAGGGAACGTGAAGACACCAAAAGTCTCAGGGCAGACATAGACTGTCTCGATCTTGACCTCTGTGGTGACCTTGCCTTTGTGACAAGGGCCATCGCCAGCGCAAGACGTGATGGTGTGAACCTTGGTCTTGGTGTAGTAGGACGTATTCAGATCTCCTTGAGAAGTGGGAATTGGTTTGGGAGTGATGGCTGGTGTCGCTGTGGTGGACAACTCAGTAGTCGCCTTGCCGTCCTCGGCGGGACACCAGGTTTTGTATCCAACGACAGTCTTGGTAATAACGGCACCGACCTGGCAGTCAGTGACACTGGAAGGGCAGGAGGTGATAGTATGGAGCTTGTGGGTAACAAAGGCCGACGTGTACGTGGGGGCTGCTGTGGAGTTGTACCTCGCCATCGTAGGAAAAGGCTTGGACGTGGTATCTGGCTGTTTTGTTGGGGCAAGCTGAGTGGCCGCTTGACTGTTGTCGTCACAGTCGCTCTCCATGGCAGTCGAGCTGCTGGCGAGGGCGCCCTCGGTTCCGGTGCCAGTAGTCATGGGCGCAGCAGACGTCTTGGTTGTGGTGCTGTCGTCTCCAGAACCGGTATTCACAGCTGGTGCCGCGCCAGACGTCTTGGTTGTGGTGCTGTCGTCTCCAGAACCGGTATTCACAGCTGGTGCCGCGCCAGACATGTTGGTTGTGGTGCTGTCGTCTCCGGAACCGCTATTCACAGCGGGTGCCGCGCCAGACGTGTTGATGGCGGAGCTGCCTGAAGCGCCATTTTTCAAGGCCGCGGCAGAATTATTCATGGCGATGCTTGCGTTCCTGCCAGCCGAGTTTGTGGGGGTAGTCAAAGACGAGGTCAAGGCAGGCTGTGTCGAGCTGGTAGTAGTGGCCATGGAAGATCTGGCCGACAAGGAGATGGTGGTGCTGTTCTTGCCAGGCGAGACCATGCTGGATGTCACGGTGGTCGGTGATGCTGATGTCGTGGTCATGGTGGTGGCAGTCGTCGTATTCGTGGTAGCCGGCATTGTCGAGCTGGTCGTGGAGGCAGCCTTCTTGCCGCAATCACCTTGCACAGATGGCACGGCGTCGGGACCACTGCCTACGGCCAGCAAGGAAGAGCCGCAGTCTTCGTTGTTGGCAACATGAACGTTGCGGTTGTCCATGTCAAAGACAACATAGGCAGCACGCAGAAAAGTGTCGCCGAGAACAGGGAATTTGTCGTCGGGAATGACGCCGAGAACGCAGAGATCGGCAGACTGTTTCCATATAAAGTCGTTGTAGGGCACGTTGATCTCAGTCTTTCCGAATTTGAAATCGACGGTGCCGTTTTGCTTACCCACGTCGCAGGGAACTCGATACAGGCCGGACTCGTCATCAGAAGGAGGAGGAGTGACTCCGGGGAAAGCATCCTTGATCTTGTTGAAATACTCTGTGGAAAGAGAGGACACCGTGTACCCGCTATCAACAAGGACGGGTTGGCCGTTGACCTTGTCAAAGATAACAGCCTTGGAGCCGTCGTTCTTGGTGATTGTCATACCATCCAGGTAGATCCAGTAACGAGTGAGCTTGTCAGGAGACGAGGCGGCAGGAATAATGGGACGCTTCTCCAGGGAGCCCGAAAACTTTTTGGTATCGACGCCGCCAAAGACGACTGAGCCGCGAGCGCTCTCGATGGCGCGAATGTCAAGAGAGAAAACACGGCTCTTGATGAATTTCTGGGTCACCATATTGTCGAGGATCATGGGATAGTCGCTCGACCAGCCCTTAAGCTGGGGTCCGGCACCCATGATGCCAGTGACGGCGAATTCACTGTCGGTGGCGACGCCGAATAGCTGCTGACTGATTTTGGCAGAACCAATCTGAATGTAATCGTACCCGTACTCGAGCTGGGCGAAGCCGGTTCCATATTTAATTCGGTTGGTGACGTTTGTGTCGACGTAAGTCTGACTGCCATTGAAACGACCATATGACTGGCAGGATGCAGGGTCGGTAGATTTGCTGCAGACTGGGTTGATCCAGAGCTCGGCCGAGCCAGTGTCGAAGTTAACGCTCACGGATTGGGGTGGAGTACCGACTTGGAGCTCAATGGAATAGAAGAAGCCTGACTGCTGAGCATGTATGGCAACATCTTGTTGGCGCCGTTGAAGATGATGCTTTGACGGAGCACCGGGGTTTACGGTGATGGGATATCGGAGCAGGCCGGGTTCCTGGCGCATTTTGTTATCCACGGGGAAATTGATGGCCTGGGCCATCAATGGCAAAGCTGCCAGAGATAAGAGAGCGGACACCATGATGAAGGTATGGCTGCAGATGACAAGCGTTGTCGATGTAGTAAGTTATGTGTATGCCGGCATAAAGAGTGACTTGGCGACGGTTCGCGGGTCGAAAGTATGATGGTGGCGTGACAGAGAGATGATCATGCCCCTGACGGGAACGACGAAAGAAACGAACAAATCCAAGAACTGGCTATATGGAAAATAGAGAGCGAGAGAAAGAGAGAGCGAGAGAAAGCGAGAGCGAGAGAAAGCGAGAGAGAGAAGTAAACAAACAAAGACAATGCAAGAGAGTGTAAGAAGAGACAGAATCCGACCGCCAGCACAAGACCGATGTCAAAGACAGGAAGAGGATGGAGGACCAAGATGGAGTGGGAAGGTGCACACAAAGGAGAGACGGGCTATATTTGCGGAAAAAATGTCCGAGCATCTAGGTACCTGCCTAACGCATGCCAAACAAACCCCGTGCTGTCATGAATCGCGACGTCCGGGCGGGTGTGAAGCGGCGGCAGCCAGCGGTCAGACGTCCCTTGCATACATGCCTGCCTGCCTGCTAGACACTGCCTGCTAGACACTGCCTGCTAGACACCTGCTAGACACCTACCTGCTTTGCAAAACTCACCTGCTTGCTGCTCGCCTGGTTTGGTTGGTGCATGCAAAACACAACACCCCGGCCCAGCCAGTGACGACCAGTCGGGAACAAAACGGCTGGGGCTGCAGCAGCAGCAGCAGCAGGCAGGGCGGCACCAGTCGAGGTCGGATAGGGCCAAGCAATATTGTCACGCACGCACGCACGAACGCACGCATGGCATGGAGCCACTATAGAAACCCGGCATGGAGCCCGGCATGGAGCCAGCACGGAGCCAGCATGTGGAAATGAAGAGCGGCAGCAGCACGCCAGCCAGATAGACCAGGAAATGCCATGCACGGTCGGCCTGGCCCTCTGGTCTGGTGGCCAATTGCCTCTTTGTGTGGCTTTTGCCTCCGCGCTTGCTGTGGGGGGACGCGAACAGGATGAGGAAGTCGCTCGCGAATTCCATCTCCATTGAGGGGAGAGTCGATTGGAATAGGGGTCCGACCGCAGAGCAAGTGATTGATTGCATTGAACAGGGCGGCGGGACGGCCATCCCGTCTCCGTCTGTGAACCCGTCTGAGAGCCAACCATGGGCTGGCTGGGAGTAGGGAAAAGAAAAAAAAGTCAACAACTGGTCAAGATGCGTGGGGAACGGTTGAGCGTTCCAAACAAAGACGCGGCAGGAACATGGGCCGAGTGGGTCGGGCCCAGCCAGTGAGGCCAGCCAGTGAGGCCAGCCAGTGAGGCCAGCCGCGCCGCTGTCGAGGCCAACGGAGCACCAAAGGCATTGCAATAACAGGACAGACAGCGAACATGGCCATCTGTTTCAGATGCCACGCGCTAGAACAGGGGGCCCGCCTAGTAGAGTCCCCTGGTCGTTCGCCGCCGACCCGACCTTACGCTGCCTGCGCGTTGGCTGACCCTTCCAGTGCGCATTGCGCCGCCCGCGTCTTCTTCTTGCGCGTTGTTCTTCTCCTGGTCGCAGTCGGACGCTCGAATGTCATGTATCTGTCGGCGGGAAATTGGGGTGTAACAGCCAAAGACAGCATCAGTCAATTGTTTCTCATGTCGCCGCGCGGCATGCTGATTGGCCTCTGCCGCGCGGCTGCCCCACCCAGCGCCGTCGTCCACCTGCAACGCTAATAAGAGCACGTATCCTCGAGTCGAGTCTGGCCCAAGTCAAGTGAGGTCTGGTTCCTCTTGGCACACGCAGAGAGGCTGCCTGGCTGCTGCTCCAGTCCAAGCTAGCTCTGCCTTTCATCTTTCTCCTTTTTTCGCCCCTGATCTGAATCTGATCCCCCCCCCCCCCCCCCCCCCCCCCCCCCCCCCCCGGCGCAGAATGCAGTCAGCCAAGCCAGACATGTTGAATGCACCGATTTCTGTCCGTCTCGATTGGAGACCGCCATTGGCGGCCGAAAATAACATGGTGGATGACGGGTGACTTGGTCAACCGAGACGCTGCACCTGCAAATTACGCCGCCTGTGAGATTGCACCGCAAGTGTGCCACCAGACTATTTCTTTTTTTTTTTTTCTCTTCTTTTTTTCTTCTGTTGTGGTGAAAACGCGAGGCAACCGTCAACAAGATCCCATCCATCATCCGCACTTGGACCTGCATTCGACCAAGAGATGCGTGGTCCGCCGTGAGCCGAACAACGAATCATGATTAGTGCCGAGTCTGTAGATCAACTGAGGTTGAAGAGGACTGAGGGAGGAAGAGCCAATTAGTGCCTTGTGAGACGCCTCATGCCCCGACCGTCTCTTTACACAAAGCGACCCGTCGTCCTTCATCCGCCTCGATGAAGAAAGAAATGTTTCTTGTCTGAGCCAATGTCTGCGCCAAGAATATCCCCCCCTCCTCCCCCAAGACTCTTTCATTAGTCTAGCCCACAATTCATTGATGAGAATGACGTTTCAGTTTCAGCGCCGAGATTGCATGCCTAGCATAAGGTCCTGCGCACTAAGCACTCGGCCTCATACACATCATGTACATACATACATATGTATGTACATATGTACACATGTACGGATGCACTGCAACAATCGGCTGATTATTCGTTGACGCTTGTTGGTCACAGGCATTCGCAGATGCTCCGCAGACAACACTCAAAGCGGCCAAAACACACTCGAGCAAAGCAACAAGTATGAATGTAGCTGGGTGGCAGCGGTCAAGTACGACTTCATCTTAGCGTGCTGCTGGATTTCATGGAAAATCGACATGGCACAAGTGATTTTGTTTGTTTACACATTGTCTTTGTAGTCTCGGGCTAATTTCGCGCATCATCGGCTTCCTGCACGATCCTTGACATTCACTTTGGAAACCGTCACGTGCAAACTCATTTTCCTTGTCATCTTCTTGTTAGAAAATCATGCTTGGATATCATCTTCTTCTTGCTGCCATCATAATAGAATCTCCCTCGTCAAAATCTCAATCAAGCCTTCTTCTCCAACTCATCAAGAATGGGCTTCTCCAAGCTCGAGGGCTTAGTTGTGCTCGCCCAACGACCCTTGACGGCACCGTCGCGACCAACGAGGAACTTCTCGAAATTCCACTTGACGCGCTTGAGTCCCATCAAGCCGGGCTGTTCAGCCTTGAGCCACTCATAGAGAGGACTGGCCTTGTCGCCATTGACATCAATCTTCTGCATAATGGGAAAGCTCACGCCGTAGTTGACGAGGCAGAAATTCTGTATGTCGTCATCGCTGCCCGGTTCCTGACCGCCGAACTGGTTGCAAGGAAATCCGAGAATAGTAAAGTCTTCTGGATATTTTTCCTTGATGGACTTGTATATTTTCTCGAGACCCTCGTACTGGGGGGTGAAGCCGCATTTGGATGCCGTGTTGACAATGAGAACCACCTTGCCTTTGTAGTCTGAAAGAGAGACTTCCTGGCCACGCTCTAGACACGATGGGATGATGACATGGTTAGCAAAAAGAAAAAAAAAAGAAAAAAAAGAAAGGAAACAGAAAAGTGGAAACTCATCACCACCTTTCGACGACAGGGAAGAAAGAGGGGGAGGGGGGGGGGGGAGGGCACGACCAACTGTCCAGGGGCTTGAAGTCGTAAAAGCTCGTTGCGGAGGCCATGGTCGCGAAGTTGCGAGATATTTGGATTGTGGGGTATTGCTGAGTAGCGGAATACTTGGAAAACGGATGAGGTCGAGGGACAGGACAAACAAGAGAAGTTGAAGCAGCAAGGGAGGCGGGCAACCAAGACTGTGTTGAGACTGGAACTCTTGTCAGGGCAGCTACGGAGTGGAGGTGAGCTGCGTGATGACAAATTCCTTGAGGATTCATCGGGAAAGACTTGCTCGGCGGCTTCTCAAGCACAGAGTGGCAGTGGCAGTGGCAGTGGCAGCAGCGACAGCGGCAGCGGCAGTGACAGCGGCAGCGACAGCGGGATGCGGCAGGAAATGCTGGCCGGCCAGACGTTCTGAGGGCTTCTTGTGGTGGAATCAAGAAGAAAGGCTCGGCAGCTGCCAGGCGTCAATGGATCACACCAGACCGACCACGCGAACGAATCCGAAAGCTGCCATCACTCGAACAAAGCGGGACTTGCGGAGTGCCTGTCTCCGTGCTAGCTCCCTCTCTTTGTTTTTTTGTCTTTTTTCTTTTTCTTTTCTCCCCAACTAGGTAAGCAGAGCAGACGTCAACAACTCCCTGCGCGCCACAACAATGCGACCGGGAATGCACTGCCTGACTGCTTCGGCCTTGCGTCATAACATGTCCGTAGTGCTTCCGCATCAAGCACTGAGCACTGAGCGCCGAAGACAGGGCCATGAAACGGTCGCAACAGTCTGCTGCAAAAAGTCTGCGGCCGAGCTCAATATTGAAGCCGCGCTTACCTTGACCTGCTCCCTGTTTCCGGCTTCCCGCCGTCTTTCTGCCTCCTCAGCGGAACTGGCCATGAGGGGCAAACCCGATGTGGACGAGCCAATGATTGATTGGTTGGTGCCAGGCCCGGACGCATGCATGCATGGCATGCCTATCAACATCTATGACAGGTTCCTGCCTTTGAGCTTGGCTGGCCTAGGGTTGGCAATCTGGGAATCGAAACGTGACACGAGTAAAACGCACAACATTACACGGCCTCTTTTCTGGGCCTCTAGTTGAAATTGTCTTCCGAGAACATCCATCCTCTTGAAGACGACCAGACTGTCTGCATCCCGTTCCTCAGGAGCCTTTCACTTTGACAGCAACGGGGGAAGCAGTAATCACCACAACCACTCCCCCCCCGGTCCCGTCTCGTCTCCCCACCACGCTTGCGTCACAGACCCGAGAAGACAACATTTGCTTGTGGCCGGCAGGCTGCAGGTAGTTATCCGTCGATCGATTCGCAGGAAAAAGTAAAACCACCGATATCTGCATTTTTCAATCTAGAGCTGGCGTATTCATATGTAACCTTGTGTACAAAACAAAACAGACTTCTTGAGCATTTTCGAATTCGTATAGCATGGATGGCAGGCGCAACATTGTGATTGTTGGTATGACAAACATTTCTCCTACCGTTTCAAAGATTAACTCAATGTCGCAGGTGGCGGCATTATCGGCTGCACAACGGCCTACTACCTCACTCGCCATCCCAAGTACAACCCGGCACTTCATACTATTACCCTTCTTGAAGCTAGTTCCTCTCTCGCAGCTGGCGCGTCAGGCAAAGCGGGCGGCCTGCTGGCATTATGGGCCTACCCAGACTGCATCGTTCCGTTATCATATCAGCTGCATGCCGCATTGGCTGCCGAACACGACGGTCCTCGGAAATGGGGCTACAGGAAACTGCAATGCGGCACCATCAAGGCTGTCGTCACAAAACAAACGCTCCTCAGCAACGAGATGCGGCAGGACCAAGATGGAGACGGCAAAGTCTGGGAGAAGCTACCGAAGCAGAATGCTGCCGCTAAAGACCTACTGCAAGAGGAGATTTCAGTACCCAAAGATCTGGATTGGGTGAACCGAGACTTGATCAAGAGCTGGGCCGAGATGGGAACCCCTGGAACAACGGAGACTGCTCAGGCACATCCCTTGCATTTCACCACGGCCATCGGCCAACTCGCGCAACAGGCTGGCGTGCAGATGAGAATGCAGTGCAGAGTCTGCAAAATCGTCACCTCGAAAACGAATCTGGATAAGATTGAGTACCTCGATCGTGAGACAGGCCAGATAAGAGAGCTGGCCGACCTGACCGATGTCATCGTGACCGCTGGGCCGTGGACAGGCAAGCTCCTGCCTCGATCGAAAGTAGAAGGACTGCGGGCTCACAGCGTTGTGTATGAGGCTGACGTATCTCCATTTGCCGTCTTTACCGACATTCGGCTGCCGTCAGACTTTGTGCCCGAACATCGGGCCAAATTGGGGCAAAAAAGAATGCACAAAAGCCATGTCGATCCGGAAATCTACGCTCGACCTTTTGGCGAGGCGTACGCCTGCGGTGAGTACTCTCTGGTACAGGAATAACTTTGAAAATGACAAAGAAAAAGAAGAAGAAAAAGAAGGAGCAGCGTATTGACGTCTTGCCTCGTCAGGAGAACCGGATACAACGATACCACTGCCAGATACCGTCGATGAGGTTGAATGCGACGAAGCGCAATGCGACGACATTATCTCGTACATCAAAACGTTTAGTCCCGTCTTGGGCTCCGCGCCTATCAAAGTCAAGCAGTCATGCTACATGCCGCGACACATGCGATTCGGCCAGGAGAGCGGTCCGCTGATAGGACCGACGACGGTGGCAGGACTCTGGGTAGCCGCAGGGCATACTTGCTGGGGGATTCAAAACGGCCCTGCAACAGGCAAGTTGATGTCGGAGTACATATTTGACGGGGTGGCAACGAGTGCCGATATCGACAAGTTGGATCCGCGAAAGTTTAGGGTGTGAAGCCTGTTTGTTACCTGATGCGCGCGCGAAGTAAAAGCAGGCGAAAAAAAGAGAAAAAAAAAGGAAACAAAAATAGGCCGTAAATGACGGGCTAAGAATCGGCAATACCGTAAAAGTACGCAAACAAGTAGCAAATATCGTAAAGCCAGTTGTCAGATTTTAATGTTGAATGTTTGGTCTCCAAAAGTTGATTCCGCCCCATATTTGTCGCCCGCCCAAAGGGCGACCAGTGACCAAAGAATCCTTATCGATAAGCTGTGCATCCATCCCAAGCAGAAAAATTTGGGGGTCCTGGCAACAGCCGATCTGGACTCTGAACTCTGTCAGACGCTGATCAACTACCCACCTACCTAAACCACTCAACCAGGTCAAAACGATACATTCATCTCACCGCAAGGAAAGGAAAGGACAGGGAAGGGAATAAAAGAAGGAAAGAACAAGAAGACTCCACAACCATGGGTCGCGAGTTGCAAAAGAAGAAGCGCCGCTCCAATCGGCAGCCGGTGAAGCAATCCAACAAGACCAAAAAGATCCTCAATCCGCGCGGCAACAACATTATTGCCAAAAACTGGTATGTCGTTTTTGTCACCCCTTTCGTCTTGCATTGATACTGCAGTCCGATTTTCGTCCTCTCTTTCTTTTCTTTATTCCCACCACCCCCCCCAACATCGAGTATCCTTCATTCATGGCCCGCCCAACAAATCTTGTCTGACACGAGCTCGCGCCCGCCCTCAACTCTAGGGACAAGAAAGAAACACTGGCCCAAAACTACCGGCGTCTAGGCCTCCTCGCTCGTCTCAAAGCCCCCGCGGGCGGGACGGAAAAGAAGCTCGGGTCCACAGCGACGACGACGACGACGACGACAACGCATGCGATTTCGAAAAATGACCCCTTTGCGATTACCTGTCTGGACAAGGTAGTCGTGTCCGAGGCCAAGGTGGAGCGGGACGCGGACGGAAAGATTGTGCGTATCCTAAGTCGCTCGCGTGCGGAAAAGGCGAATCCGCTAAACGATGCGCTCTGCGCGCTCGAGTCGGATTCCGAATCGGACGCTGACGAGGAGGGCGGTCGTGCCAAGGCGCGGGAGGTAGAGTGGGGGGGCATTGCGGAGAGAGAGGCCGCTGAGGAAGGGGGTGCGACGGAGATTATCAAGTCTTTGATCGAGGAGTCGCATAACCCGGCGCCCAAGATGAAGAGGTACCAGAGCGAGGCGGAGAGGGAGTGGCTGCAGAGGCTGGTGGGTAGGTATGGGGATGACACGGCGGCCATGGCTAGGGACTTGAAGCTGAATCCTATGCAGCAGACTGCGAGGGATATTGCCAAGAGGATCAAGAAGATGCAGTGTGCGTGAGAGGGCATTTTGAAAATCTTTAGCAAGGGGGACGTGAGAGGGACGGAGGGATGGGGGGGGGTATATAGTCTGGCTGATGAGAAAGGTGGAAAAGGCATATACGATGGCGTTTGGTGTTTTTTATTTTTATTCTTTTTAGTATCCTTATTCTACATCTTTCGTCTCCTGGTTTCCAAGGTCATATTGCGGAATATATGTGAAAAGCTTCCGTTCCCCCCACCCCCTTCGCCATCCCAAACAGCCATGTTTACCTGCACAGTAAGGAATACACATGCCCTTCACTTATAAATGCAGTTAAAAGGAATAGCATCCAAGCCACACCGTGCCATGACATGCCAGAATGCCAGCGCGCATGCAAAAACAGACCCCCAGTCCAAAGTACGTTTCCCGACATTCTCCCGCACGGGGGTATATTGTGTGCTAAAGAGGAGGGCGACAGGGGAAATTGAGAGACGGTGAGGAAGAGAAGAAAAGAAGAAGAAAGAGACAGAAAAGAAACGCTACTCCGGCTTTGCTTTGTAATGTCCGACCACGTAAAAATGACTTCCGTTCTTGAATTTTCCAACCTCGATTTCTCTATGCCTAATCGAGGCGACTTCGCTTCTTTTATGAGATGAAAAAGAAGTAACCGCGAGAACAACCATGATCTATAATAACGCTTCAACATGCTCAAGATGTAAAATTGAAAAAAAAAAAAAAATCTCCCATAAAAGTCTCCCATACCATATGAATACATTCATACATGTATATATATATATATATGTGTGTGTGTGTGTGTGTGCCGCATCACTTTAGCGATCCAATGCGGTCGTAACTGGCGCGAGGAAACTTGGCAGGCTCATCGCTGAAGCTCGGTCGTGAGCCTCCGGTGGAATACGTGTGCGATGCAGGAGGCAGATCAGCGCCGCCGCCGGAGGTGTACTCGGTGTCCTGGTTGAATAGATCTGGTCGGTGCGAAGACAGAGCGGCGTAGCGGTTGGGATGATTGTCATCGTCATCGTCGTTGTGGCTGTACGGATTCGCGTGGCCGTAGCCTGCGGAGTCGACGTACGGGTTGTGGTTGTTGCTGCTGTGGTCTGGGTCATCCACGTCCATGTTGACACGCTCGTAGGCCTCCTCGTCGTGCGGGGCCATGGAAAACGCGGCCTTGTCGGGATCGATGTTATTGTCGCCGGTGCGCAGCTTGCGACTGCCGTAGCCGGGGAGACTGCCGTGGAACTTCCAATAGGTGAGGGTGTAGGCGCTGATAAAGGTGGAGGCAGCAAACAGGATACTAGGATTTAGGTTAAACTTTGGGGGTTTCTAGATTTTTTTTTCTTTTTTTCAATTTGGAGAACAAAGGAAACAAAAAAAGACAAAGAGAAGGGCGGGTAGGCCGCCCGGGCTGTCCGGTAGCCTACCAGTCCTTAGTCCCCCCTCGGAAAAAGAAAGACAAAACATACCAAACAAAGACTGCAAAACCCACAACAGCTTTGCTTATTCCGCATGCGTTTCCACAAAAACCAGAAGAGTTGTACGCAGCTTGGCTTGCAAACGCCGACAGCCAAATGATGGTGAAGGAGGCATCCACAGCCATCATGACGTGAGGTTCTGCCCATTTTCGCGTGCGACCGAATCGGGGAGTCATGATCAAATAGAGCCAAGCTGGTAAGGAGAGAAAGAACTAAGGAGCCCAAAGAAAAAGAAAGAGCAACGTTAATGAGTTGGACTGTTGGACGAGAGTGCGGCGTAAGATGATGGTTGAAAGAAAAGGGGCGGAGAGGGAAAAAGAGCGCCTTACAACACCGAACGTCCATCCATTGTTGCGAACGATCCTTGCATTCTCGCCGCCAAAGACGGCAATTCCCAGGCACCAGGCGACGAAAGCCAGCACGATTTGAGCGCAGTGCAGGCCCAACTTGACTTTGGGAACAAGATCAGGATCGAAGTCGAGAGCCATGGAGGGCGCTTTGTATCGCGTGGCCGGTCGTTGCAGGCGAAAGTCGAGCGGAAGGAAAGAGCAAAAAGACGAGGAGAATAAAAATAGAAATAGAATCAGAAATCAAGAGTACACGGAGAGAAGAAAGGATGTGGATAATCCCTTGGGCAGTCAGATGTGCCACGGAAGGATGACAGCAACAAGGGTATTTAGGGGGGGCGGGAAAAAAAAAAAGTCGATAGCGCAAGCAGCACGCGGCGATGGACCAAGATGGGCGCTTGAAACGCGGGGAACAAGTGTGACGGTTATTTCCTGTGTTTTGCTATCGCGCTGAAGGCCGGGAGTAGCAGTCGTGCGGCGAGTCGTCGCTCGGCGAGAGTTGACGATTTGTTGTTTCTGCTGGCGTAGGGACTCGGAAGGCGTCGCTGGGGGTGGATCTCGAATGAAGGAGGATTGAGGCTGAGTTGATTATGTGTGTCCATGTCGTGTCGTGTCGGAGTTGCTGCGGCCCATCAACCTGCCCGTGTCCAGACCAGGTTCTCGAGCACAAGTCAGCAGACAGGACGCAGCAGACAGGACGCAACGGGCAAGTGATGTATTGATGCATCGGCAGTCAAAGCACCGCCAGACCCGGGAGTAGAGCAGCAGACGAGATGAATTCCACGCCGACGGTCCAGATGTCCTTGCATCTTCAATTTCCTGGCGGACCGCCGTTGCGACGCGGCATCAGTCTGATCGCAACAGGCGGCTCCACTTTCCTCCTGCAAACACTGCTCATCTCTTTCTTTGTCGCCTGCTTTTCCTTTGATTTCCTTCATTATTGCGAGCAAAGATGGGCAAGTTAGAAACGTAGCTAGCTCCCTGCCTTGCGTCTTTGAAACGAGACGTTTTTACAAAGAAGCTTGTCACTAAAAAAAAAAAAAAGAAAAAAAAAACCCCTTGCTTTGATAACAGCGATTGAAAGAAGTTGGACGCCTTGCCTGCGTCCCCGTACTGCCCATGAACTCGGGCAGTCACGACAATCTGATAGCACCTCATGGTAAGTAAGAAATGGGATAGAAAACGACCGGCCTTTGTATTTTGCTTCAACCAAAGAAGAAGACGCACTTTGTTGGCGGGAATTTTGCAACCCGACAGCTGTTGTAAAGAAACGAGAAGAGAAAAGAAGGCGAGAAAGGAAACACGCGGGTAAGAGTAATAATGATACCATGAACACGTCTGGCGGACTGAAAAGTGAGTGAAATGTGTGCCAGGACATGATATACTTAGTCTAGGATATGTCTAGGATATGTTTTTGTGAGAAAAAAAAAAGAATAAGTAATAGACGAATTGTGCGAAAAAGCCCTGACCATTCGCTCTTTTCTATCCTCGTTTTTCATCCATCTACTCCTCTCCAGCCGGCTTGTACGACAGAAATCCCGACCTTGATGGAACTGATAGACTTGGCGTCGTGGTTCGGAATCACTGCCTATCCAGCGTAGAGTGCAAGGTGTGGTGTCTCATCAGGGAAACGCAGACCAATCCCACCACAGCCAAGCCCAGCATGGTCAGCCAGACCCCTCGGAATGCATCCATGAATGAATCCATAACGCCATCGTACCATCCCGCCGGCAGGTGCTTCAGCTCATCTAGATCATCTCGGATACGACGTATTTCGTCGGCAGCGCCGGGTTGATCCCCAAAACGGTCCCAGAGCCGAGCCTTGAGAAGGTTTTGATAGACGACAGAGCCAACTGTGATGCCTACGGTGGCTCCGAGACTTCGTGCAAGGTCTGCGTGTGCACATTTACTTTTATTAACAATAATGCGAGATGGAAAGGACGGCGAAAAAAAAAGAGAGCAGAATTTAAAAAAAAAAAAAAAAAAAAAAAAAAAAAGGAGGGGGAGGGACAAAAAGGGAAAGACGCTGACTTACAAGTTGCAGATGTAACAACAGCCTGTTGGGAGTGATCGACAGCCGCGATGCAGGCGAGCAAAGTTGTTGTCAACATGGCGCCATAGCCACCACCGACCAGGAAAAAGGCCGCACTGCTAAGCCAGACGGAGGATTCGCGGCCCATGAGTGTAAAGAGAATGATGCCGGCAATCATCATGCCCATGCTGAAGATGCCGAGGCTTATGAACCGACCTGTCCGCTTCATCACGTATCCAGCCAGGACAGACATGACGGACACGCCCACGGGGGACGGCAGGATCCGAATACCCGCCCCCGTGGCCGATTCCCCAAGAACCTGCAGGTACAGCGGCACGTAGAACAAAAGAGTCAGCATCACCATTGTGGCCAGCAAGTTGGTAGAGCAGGCCGCCAGCACGGTTCGGGTCGCCAGCAACCGCACGGGGACGATGGGCTGGCGTGCCCGGCTCTCCCACCAGAGAAAGATGACGAAAAGCGCAATAGACAGGGGAATCGTCGTCAGGGGCAGAGCATGTGTCCAGGGAACCTGATTGCCGCCCGAGTTGAGCCCGAGAAGCAAAAGGGTCAGGAAGGAGGACGTCAAGAAGACGCCCGTGAAGTCGATGCGCGCCAGGTACGACTTGTCGGACTGCTTCGGCGGCACCCGGACGAGGAAATGAACCGCCACGGCCGACAACAAGACGGGCGGAACCTGCACCAGGAAGGCGAGACGCCAGCCCAGCTCGGTATGATCATTGACGAGGCCGCCAAAGAAGCCGCCCATCATGGCTCCGGCTCCGTAGCAAATGTTACCGACGCCCTGCACGATGCCCCTGTTGCGAAGCGGAACGAGATCGGAGCCGACAAAGGTCGAGATGCTCATGAGGCCGCCGCCGCCGATGCCGGCAACGACACGGCCCAGAATCATGGTCTTTTCGTCCCGGGCGAGACCGCAGATGAGGTTTCCGGCGGCGAAGACGACGTTGCTGAAGACCAGGCCCGGTCCGCGACCGAAAATGTCGGTCAGCCGACCAGAGATGGGCTGGCATGCCGCATTGGATATGAGGTAGGCCGTGGCGAGCCAGGACATGAGGCTGAGAGACTTGAACTCGCTGGCGATGGGGGCGGAGAGAGTGGCAATAATGGTAGAATCGACGGCGCCGAAGAACACGCCTATCCAGGTCGTGCCCATGATAAGAGCCAGCCTGCCAAAGGACTCTTCCTTGGCCAGGACCGTCTGCTCCTCATCCACCACTTGCTCGTCGGTCCGGGCGTCTTCTGGCTCGCCGACGGAGCCGGTCTCGTGCGGACCGCCGCCGTTGTTGTGCGACTGCTCCTCGTGCTCCGACCGGAGCAACGGCGTGCGCTCCGTGACGAGGCTGGGGGCAGCGGCTTCTTCATCGCCGTGAGCTCGCGAATCAGTCTTGGCCTGGTTCAGACCGTTTTTGTAGCCGGCCATTCCTTGAATGCTGTGAGATGTTTGTGCGTGGCGTGAATGCTGAGCGATTTTTCCCGACAATGGACGAGCGACCTGGTGCCGCCGGTGTGGTGGCGGGACCTCGGGTGCCTCGTGTTAAACGTAAAACAAAACGAGAGCAGTTATCAGACGACGCCGCGCACAGCTCGGGTTTGGTGTTGAGACTCCCTTTGATTTGCTCATAAGTATATAGGTGCATGAAACATGGCATTTTATTGCTGACTGCTCCGACGACTGCTTGGCCTCACGGCTTGGGCATGAGGGGTTGTTAGCATTCTTCTTTTTGCAATTCTGCACGTGGGTTCGACTCCCCTTGTGGTCAGGGTCGATGACGCTTTTGTTTTGGCGGCTATATATCCACTGTACATACAATCAGCACACACAGTACGCGATGTGTCTCGGATATGGACGCCTCTGTGCAGGCAGGCAGGCGCCTCACAACATCGAATGGCCCAGTTGATGTCTGTAGCCTCTGTCTGGCCTCTGTCTGGTCTGGTCGTCTGGTCTGGTCTGTCTAGTCTGGTGCATCGCCACCGGCCCCGACGTCAGCTTCCACCTCGCACATTCTGGTCTGGTCTGGTTGGTCGCTCTGACTGCCCGGCCCCTGAAGGCGCACTCGTGAGTGCTGCTGCCACCATTTGTTGGCCCACCAGACTTGACCAGACAACACAACACGGCCAAGTCCCAGACTCAGTCACAGACTCAGTCCCAGACTCCCCCAGACACGCACCCGACTGGACGCGACCCGCACCTGACCTGCCCACCGAGTCCCCGACTTCCAGGCTGTCCCGGTCTATCCCCAGGCTGTCCCAGGGGCCGTCCGTTCAATCCCAGATTCTTAAATCCAGCACATCCAACCATCCAACCCACATTCTCTTTATTCCCAGATCGTGTCACAGTCCGACCACTCGCCCATTTTATCGAAAAGCCGCTCCTTTGCCTTCTTTCTCATCAGCCGCTCCTTTACCTTTTCCGACCGTCGTGCACCACTCAATTCACGACATCTGATTTCCCATCGCACAGTCACACAAACACCCGATCCGGCTGGTCTTTGCTTGGTGCCTTGGTCGCCAATCCTTTCCACGACCGCGAGAATCGCAACATCCCAGGGCAACGCATCTTGGCCCCCTTGCCGACAAATCGAAAACAGCCACTGCTTTTGGCAAAAGTCATTCGGACAGACGTCCGTCACCTCTGCACATCAAGTTTGGCCGGACCGCGTCCTCTCTCCTCGCCTCGAGTTATTCAAGACGCAAAGCAAGGCAACATATCGCCCAGCCAGCATGCGGTGGTTTTCAAACGCCGTGGCGGTCATGGCGCTGCTGCCGTCGCTGGTCGCCTCGGAGAGAATGCTCCTCTCAAATTCGCTCAATTCGTGTCAGCCGGATTCAAGATTCGAGGCCAGTCTGTTCAAGGTTGTCTTCACCCCAGCAAACAATTCGGCCGACATTGATCTGGTGGCGACCTCGTCGGTCCAGGGGAAGGTCATGTTTGATCTGGCCGTGGTGGTTTATGGTCTGCCCCTGATCCAGAAAGTCGTCAACCCGTGTGACATCAAGGGGCTAGACGGTATATGTCCCATGATTCCTGGTAAAACGAAACTGTCGTTCAACGTCCCAGTCAGCGGTGACGCCACCAAGAATCTTCCTGGCATTGCCTTTAGCATCCCCGACCTCGACGCCATGGTACGTGTCAAGATGAACTTGACGGATGGAAAGAACTCGAACACCCAAATTGCGTGTGTCGAAGCGCAGATTTCCAATGGCAAAACCGTCGATGTCAAGGCAATCAAATGGGCCACCGCAATCATTGCCGCACTTGCTCTTTTGGCATCAGGTGTCGTCAGCGGCCGCGGTCACCTCAACACGGCCGCCCACGTTGCCGCCAACTCGTTGTCTCTGTTTGGGTACTTCCAGGCACAGGCCATCATCGGTCTATCAAGTGTCCACCTGCCGCCCATCGCGCAGTCCTGGACTCAAAATTTCCAATGGTCTATGGGCATTATCCACGTCCCATTTATGCAAGATATCTTCACCTGGTACCAGCGCGCCACAGGTGGCACGCCCGCCAATATTTTTTCTACCCTCATGACAATCTCTGTCCAGGTGCAGAAACGCGCCGTGTCATTGCTGCAGGATCCGGTGTTTGAACGCGCTGGTCGCTTGATGCGTCGCGGCAACATCCAATCCGAGGCTGGATCGTACATCGTCTACGGCATCCAGCGGGTGGCCTATAGGTCGAAAATCGAGTCGACAAACCTCTTCATGACTGGATTGACCTTTTTCTGCCTCTTCATCATCGTCACGGCCATTGGCGTCGCCGCGTTCAAGGGCATCATCGAACTGTGCGCACTCGGTGGCTTGCTTGCCAAAGACCGTTTTCTCGAGTTTCGAAACGGATGGAGCGTTATTCTCAAAGGAATCATGTTCCGCCTCTGTTTGATCAGCTTTCCTCAGATTATTGTTCTCTGTTTCTGGGAATTGACCCAGATTGATTCTTCGGCCGAAGCTATCCTGGCCATTGTTTTCGTGCTAGCAGTCACTGTTATCCTTGGCTGGGGCACCAGCAAGGTGATTCGAATTGCTCGTCGGTCTATTGCGATGCATCAGAATCCTGCCTATATCCTCTTCTCAGATCCCCAGTGCTTGAATAAATGGGGCTTTCTCTATATACAATTTCGCGCGTCCGCATACTACTTTGTCGTCCCGACTCTATTTTATGTTATTCTCAAGTCTCTTTTTGTGTCTTTTGGTCAAAAGGCCGGCCTGGTGCAGGCTATTGGCTTTCTTGTTCTAGAGCTGGCCGCCCTCATCGCGTCATCCGTTCTACGGCCCTGGATGGACAAGTCTACTAACTCTTTTAATATTGCTATTTACGCTATTAACTTCATCAATTCCGTCTTCCTGATCATCTTTTCCGACATTTTCGGCGCACCTGGTATTGTCCGCGGCAGCATTGGCGTCGTCTTCTTCATTCTCAATGCCTCTTTTTCCCTTATTCTTTTGCTCATGGTTATGCTCTCTACGGCGGTCACATTCTTTCGTAAGAATCCTGACGCGCGATATCAGTTCATGGCCGACGATCGTGCCTCTTTTATGCGCTCGCAAGCGCATCTGAATACCACCACTGAGCTTGACGCACTAGCTGCCACGGCAAGAGGCGACAAGGGTGGCTATAAGTCCGGGCTGGACTTGGACGATGATGACGGCCATCTTCACCCCGCACACGGCATGAACCGGGCGGCGTCGCCGGTCAACCCGTCGATGCCTCTCTTTCCGGCCGGCAGACCGCAGAGCCCCTTCCGCCCGACTTCTCCTGCTCCTGCGGCTCCCACCAGTCCTGCGGCTCGTCCGGCGAACAACGGGCTGCAAGCAGGTCCGCCGTCGTCGGGATATCGTCAGGTAAATAATGCTAGGTATTTTGCTTCTCCTTCTTCTTTTCATTTTCCCTTCCCTCCTGGGTTTCTTCAATGCTAATTGTCTCATTGCTCAGTCCGTGGAAGCGTGGCGCAGGATATGATTAATGGTAAGGGTTCTTGCTTGTTAGTAATGTATGTACGATATACTTGGCCAGTAGATATACTACAGTTTTTATTTTTTTTTACAGCGAATAAAGGACGTTCATGCTGGATTCTGCTCGATTTTTGGTTCAAACGTGTTCCGTGTTCATTGCAATCCGATTCATGGCCCCTTGGCCGGCCGCGACATTTACACCGCGGCGCCATCAGATATAAGATGAGTGTGCAACAGCATGCCTTGAACTGTCAAAAAGGGTTTCATCTTTTGTAGCCGCGTCCCGTGATGAGAGAAGAGGAGATTGGATCCATACTCATTATTGTTTGGCATACCATTTTGAAATTCAAGACCGTTGAGGGCGCGGATGTATTCCTCATGTTGAGCCTCTGCTGTATGCACAGCGTTGTCTACGAGAGACTACGACAGACGGTTTGTCTGATGCCATTGCATGTCATGGCACCTGAGACGATGGGCTCTGTTAGTTTTCCTCTCATAGGCAACAGTTGGTGAGACAATACCCGCTACCGTAGAAGCCATGTCTGTGTCCGAGAATCTTGGCGCGAGGGGGGATCGTTGCGGGCTGGCTATGGCTGTGCTGTGCTGTTTTGTCACCGCCTCGAGGCTGGCGGGCGTGTGGGCTGGTTCGCTTGTGTGACCATGGTCCATGATCCCCGCGCCATGATCCTACAACCTGGGTGGGATTGACGCCGACGGCCATCAGACAGCGCAACGCACAATCTCATCTTCAACATCTCATCCCATGTTTCTTTTTCTGCCGCAAGTCGAAAGCCTTTGTTTGTCTGTCTGTAGTTCACTGGCATAGCTTGTGAATACTGATAGTTTTTTTTTTCTGTCCGTCCCCCCCCCCTCTTCGTTCCTCTCCAAGCATTGTGCATGCACCTTGGACTGCGGCCTCGACTCAAGGCGCGGCCTTCGCTTCTGGACCTCGTCCGTCACAGGAGCCAGTCGTTCTCATCTGATGTCGCAGACGCTGCCGCCGGCACCGCAGTAACATGCGGCTCATTGCCGCATTGCATGTGGTCTGCTGCCTCTAGGACCGCTGCTGCACTGCCGCTGCCGCTGTCGCCGTTGTCGTCGTCGTTCCCGTCGTCGCCGTTGTCGCCGTTGTCGCTGTCATTGCTGTCGTGGCCGCCGTCGCCAGGGGCAGGTGGTGGTGCAGCCGCTCCTGCCTCCGCTACATCATCGCCCCCACTCTGCGCTGCCACCAGCCCCATCCACTCTCCATCCGCCGCAGCAACTGTCTCCGAGCTGCAGCTGCCTCCGGTCGACTCCCCACTCTTCGTTGCCTCACCACCTTCATCATCTTCCCCTTCCACCTCGTCGCTGTCATCCGCACAGCATTCGTTGTTGTCGTCTTCCCATTCAGAGCTGGAACCGAAAACCCCTCCTTTTCCGCTCAAAATGCCGTCTGTATGCGCCGCCTCTTGCTCTCGTGCATTGAAGTCCCCTTCAATTCCCCTATCCCCTCCTTTCTTCTCTCGACTCTGGAAAAATAAACATTGGACCGTTTCTGCATTCTCCTGGCCCGGTGGCGGATTGGTCTCTCGTGCGCGCCCCACTGCCATCATGGCTTCATGTGCTGATGGCTTGCTTCTGACAGAAAACCGAAAATGCCGGTGAAGATGCCATGCACGTTGGTACGTTTCTTGACCATTACTCCATACCCTGAGGCATACACACGGCAGCGCTGACATGTTTACGCAGGCAAGATCTTCTCCATCTCCGGGTGCGAAACACCGACATCACTCTTACTGGGCCCCAACTCGTCGATTATGTACTGACTTGACAAATGCAGCCCCGTCATTGTGGCCGAGGACATGATTGGTGTTGCCATGTACGAACTCGTAGGTTCTCCATCTGTTGCTCTTTTTGCTCATACTCTTCAGACACGTATCTTGGCTCTGACGTGTTATTCTTTTTGCTCGTCTCTGTTGGGTCTCCTTAGGTGAAAGTCGGCCATGATAATCTTATGGGCGAAGTTATTCGAATCACTGGCGACCAAGCGTCCATCCAGGTGTATGAAGAAACTGGTACGATCCGCATGATAAATCACCCACCAACGTTTTCTTTTCGCGACCTTGTCGTCGACTAACATGTCCCACAGCCGGTGTCATGGTCGGCGACCCCGTTACACGAACCGGAAAGCCCTTGTCCGTCGAACTCGGCCCAGGTCTTCTCAACGGTATCTACGACGGTATCCAAAGACCATTGGAGGAGATTTCGAAAGTTTCAAAAAGCATTTATATCCCTCGAGGAATAACGGTGCCAGCACTCAACCGAACGAAAAAGTGGGAATTCACCCCCACGATGAAGGTTGGCGAACATATTGCTGGTGGTGACGTATGGGGAACAGTTTTTGAGAACTCGTTCATTTCTACTCACAGAATTCTCTTTCCTCCCCGTGCTCGCGGCATCATCAAAAAGATTGCCCCCAAGGGCGAATACACGGTTGCCGAAAAGATTCTGGAAGTCGAATTCGACGGCAAAATGACCGAATACCCCATGATGCAGTCCTGGCCCGTGCGAGTCCCCCGTCCCTCGACTGAAAAGCTGGCGGCTGATCAGCCTTTCCTGGTCGGCCAGCGTGTCTTGGATGCTCTTTTCCCAAGTGTGCAGGGCGGCACTGTTGCCATTCCTGGCGCTTTCGGATGCGGCAAGACTGTCATTAGTCAGTCGGTTTCCAAGTTTTCTAACAGCGATGTTATCGTGTACGTTGGATGTGGTGAGCGAGGAAACGAAATGGCCGAAGTTCTGAAGGATTTCCCAGAGTTGTCCATTGATGTCGACGGCCGTAAGGAACCCATCATGAAGCGAACAACCTTGATTGCCAATACCTCGAATATGCCTGTGGCTGCTCGCGAGGCCTCTATCTATACCGGTATCACTGTTGCCGAATACTTCCGTGACCAGGGCTTGGACGTGGCCATGATGGCCGACTCATCATCGCGATGGGCTGAGGCTTTGCGAGAGCTGTCTGGTCGTCTGGGAGAAATGCCTGCCGACCAGGGCTTCCCCGCCTATCTCGGTGCCAAGCTTGCCTCTTTCTACGAACGTGCAGGAAAGGTGCAAACCTTGGGCTCGCCTGAGCGCCAGGGAAGTGTGAGCATCGTTGGTGCCGTCAGTCCTCCTGGCGGTGATTTCTCGGACCCCGTGACAACATCTACTCTTGGTATTGTCCAAGTGTTCTGGGGGTTGGACAAGAAACTTGCCCAGCGAAAGCATTTCCCTTCCATCAACACAGCCCTCTCGTACAGCAAGTACACTACGGTGCTAGACAAGTATTACGAAAAGGACTACCCTGAATTCCCAAGACTTCGCGATCGCATCAAGCAACTTATTTCCGATTCTGAAGAACTGGACCAGGTTGTTCAGCTTGTCGGCAAGAGTGCCTTGTCCGACCCGGACAAGATTACTCTTGATCTGGCGGCGCTGATCAAGGAAGACTTTCTGCAGCAGAACGGTTACTCAGATTACGACCAGTTTTGTCCCATCTGGAAGACGGAATGGATGATGAAGCTCATGGTAGGCTTCCATGACGAGGCACAAAAGGCAATCGCGCAAGGACAAAGCTGGTCCAAGGTTCGCGAGGCAACCGGCGACCTGCAAGCCAAGCTGCGACAGTTGAAGTTCGAGGTTCCCTCGGACGGTCAAGATGTGATTACCAAGAAGGTATTCCCCCCCTCTGCCCCGCTGTCTCCTTTCAAATCTGCCTGCTGCATTCTAGCTGTATCGAGATCAAGATTGCTAATGATTTTGTAGTACGAGAGCATTCAACAGGAGATGACGGACAAGTTTGCGTCCGTGATTGATGAGTAAGCAGTCTGGTATCTTGATACGTAGCAGCTGAGTTGTACTGTATCTGCATAGTAGCGGCGCATTGGGAGGAGGAACGTGGCACCATAGAATAGCATAGCTGAGAGGCCGAGAAATATGAATGGTTGGTAGTATAAAGAATCGGCAGTGTGGACTCCATCAAAGTTTTATTGTACTTGTACGAGTCCTGAATATGTGCAAGCCAACGTTGTTTTCGTGTGTTCCGTGCACGCCAGTGAGACAGCACACGATACGTGTAGGTATTTTGTAACAACAAGCAATTGGCCGATGTTGTCGCACATGCAGGTTCCATACTGTGTGAGAGACGGCAGACCCACCAGATAGCAGCAACACTTACTTACTGACACTGTGCGGGACTTTGTAAAAGACGTGACATCTGATATGGCGATGATAGATACAACATTCATGTACATGCACACATACACGCACCATATTCAGTCTGGACACACACGGCCATGCCACACACCATGTCCGCAGACCTCATTGACGAAATCGAGGCCATCAACTCCATCTACGGACCCAACACCCTCACCCCCACCGACGACGACGCATCCTGTGTCCCATTGACCTATATCCTGCAACTACCCGTCGACAATCCCTCGTCATGTCCCTTTCCTTCTGCCGCTCCCCCGTCTCCTTCTGCCGCCTCGTCCACGTCCCTGCGCACCAGTTTCCCGGAGTCGTATCCGTCGTCGTCGGGACCCATTATCCTGGGCACGCACCACTCGCGAGGGGGCGTGAGGGGCGCCGGGGCACGGGATCTCGAGCTATTCAGGACGGTGGTGGGGGATGTTTTCCGGAATGGGTGCGTCTGTCTGTTTGATGGGCTGGAGGAGTTTCAGCGGAGGAGGGAGCAGGAGGTGGATGACGAGGGGCCGGACTCTGCGAAAGGTGCCGGGGGAGGTGTTTGCGCGCCGGACTCTGAGTCTGCGGGGGGGGATGTCGCGGGGGGGAACGCCGACACGGCGGACGAGGAGCCGCGGTGGACGGTGTCCGAGGTGGTGGTTGAGAATAAATCCACGTTTGTGGCGCGCGTGGCCTGCGTGTCGAGCCCGGCGCAGGCGAGGCACCACGTGCGTCATCTGCTGGCGTCGGAGCGGAAAGTGAGGGGTGCGACGCACAATATCACGGCGTGGAGGATACGGAGCGACGCGGGGGTGCAGTTCCAGGACTGCGATGACGACGGCGAGACGGCTGCCGGCGCGCGGCTGCTGCATCTGATGCAGGTTATGGACGCGTGGGGGGTCGTGGTCGTTGTGAGTCGTTGGTTCGGGGGCGTCAAGCTGGGACCGAGGCGGTTTGCGCTGATTAACGCGGTCGCGAGGGATGGGTTGGTGAGGGCGGGGGTTGTGGAGGGGGGGAAGAGGAGGAAGTAGGGTTTCGACGTTGGGTCTTAAGTATTTTGACGTTGGGTTTAAGTATTTTGACGTTGGTTTCAGAGGTTTTAAGGGAGGTTCTTTGGGAAAAGGGTGACGATGTCAAAATTATGTAAACCATTTTTGGACATTTAGAATGTTTCTTTTTTGTTCTCTTTTCTTTTAATAAAGAAAGATAAAAAAAGGGGGAGGGAAGGAACAAAGCGACAAGACCTTACTCTGGCGGTGTTAGCTGCCATGGACACGCATCAAACTACAGTGTTGGCCGCGTTCTTTTAAATTGCCATGGGAACTACCGTTTCACTTTATGTGGGATTCCTATGGACATGTATCAAACTACGGCTTCGTTACTTTCATGACCAAGTTTCTTCTGCAAAAAAAAAAAAAAAGAAAAAAAAAATCTGCTTTGGTGCGTGCGTGCGTGTGTTGCGTCATCATCTCATCATCGTCGTCATGAATCATCATCCCTCGGCTCCATGAGCGGTAACAAAATCTCCAAGGCCCTGTGGTACTGCTCTTTGGGTACGATGACGATGCCGGTCCGGGCCGTGGACAGATACGACAGCGCCGTGGTGGGCTTCATCTCGAGGGTCTGGACCAGGCGGCCGGATACGACGCAGACGATGCCCGTCACCTCGGACGGCAGGCTGACGAGGTCGAGAAAGATGGGGACGAGCACGCTCTCCATGTCGCAGATGATGGAGTTGCTGAACAGGTGGATCAGGCTCTTGTCGATGATGACGGATGGCGGATCGGCCTGGGCGAGCGTGACGGAGGCGAAGCGCGGCTGGGACAGGAGGGCGGACACGACGGCCACGAAGAACTTGGGCTCGATGTGTTCGATCCAGTTCTCGCGGTTGAAGGAGCTGGTCGGGCGACCGATGGAGGCGATGCGGGCGTAGGCGATACTAAATGGCGGAGGGTCCCGCGCGGAGCATGACATTAGTTCCAGGCCAGGGTCGAGGTAGGGGCTGATGCCGCGGTCGCGCATGAGCTTGAAGGTCTGGGACTGCAGATTTGCATTGCTGAAAAGGGGGGGCGAGGGGGGCGGCGAGGAGGAGAGCAGCGAGGAGCGCCGCGAGGAATTCTGCGAGGACGGGGAGGGCGAGGAGTATTGGTGGCGGAAGTGCTCGTGCTCGTGCTCTTGCTCGTGCTCGTACTCGTGATGCTGGTGATGCTGGTGATGCTGGTGCTGCTGGTGCTGCTGGTGCTGCTGGTGCTGCTGGTGCTGCTGGTGCTGCTGGTGCTGCTGGTGCTGCTGGTGCTGGTCATGATGCTGGTGATGCTGGGGCGGGAACGTGGCCGACGAGTTCTTGCGCGAGGTAAACAGGGTGCCGCGCGCGTCCGAGATCTCGAATCCGCACCTGTACAGGGCGTCGATGACGTTGGGCCTCTCGCTGTCGGGGGCCAGGATGAAGTCGGAGTAGTAGGTGGTGATGAAGAAGATGGGGATGCCGGCGGAGGCGAGGGGCGACGTCAAGTCCAGGACGCGGGTGGCAGCGTCGAGCTCATCGCTGATGACGGACAGGACGATGTACGGCTCGGCGCACGACGACACGGTGCTGGCCTTGTCGGGCGGCAGCGCGTCGATGATGGGCTGGAAGACGTTCCGGGCCCACGACGTGTGGCACACGATGGAGCACTCGAAGACGGTGACGCTGATGTTGAGGAAGGCGTGCTGGTATTCGTCGGTGAGGCCCTCGACGTCGCCGCCGAGGTTCGAGTGGCGGTCCAGATGCAGGCTCTGCGTCTGCGGGATGAGCGAGCGGAGGATGGGCTGCAGGAAGGTGCCGTAGAGGTCGAGCGGGATGTGCAGCAGCGTGTAGGTGCCTTCCTACGCGGCGCGTTAGTGTGTGTTTCTTGCCTCTGTTGTGCCTCCGTGCCTCCTTCCCTCCTTGTCTCCTCGTCTCCTTGTCTCCGTGCCTCCAGTGTCCTTCCCTCCTTCCCCCCCCTCGGCTCGCGTGTTGACCTCTCGACCCAATCCATCTGTGCTATTCTTGGCCATGGCTGCGAGACTCCGAACCCCGAACCCCGAAAAGCACGGCTCCTTACCCGAACACAGGGGGAAAAAAAAGGCCTTACCAGGAAGAAGATGTGGGCGCTCATGGCGACGACGACAACCTTGACAGCGACGGGGGCGGGGGATGCAATGCTCCAAGTTGTCGTCAAACAATCATCTCAATCGTGATGACGACTGCGTTGTTGTCGTTGTTGCTGTTTTTCTCCCTTTGGACGAAAAAAAAAAAGAAAAGAAAGGTAACGGCCAATCAGCTGGCTCTCTGTCTATCTGCGCGACGGGGAATCGAGACTCGAGATGGCGACCGGGTGATGATGGAGAATCTTGGGTTTGCACCGGACGGACTTTGCATCATAGGGTGGGCCGTTGGACCACGAGCTTCTGCCTGCGCGTCTCTAGCAAGTCTTTCATGAATGAACGATTTGAAGCTTGTGTCGGGCCTGTGGAGACAGGAGACCGGGAGCGATTGTGATGTAGAAAGATGGAAGAAGAAAAAGAAAAAGTATCCAATGTATGTATAGAGGCGGAACACAAAACGGGAAGCATTGGTTTATTCAGGAAAGAGGGGGAAAAAGGAAGAAAAAGAAAAAGAAAAACAAAAGGACACAAGAAAAAGAAAGGTTGGGGGTGGGCTCGGCGCTCACATCTCACTAAAGTCGCCGCCACGTGCGACGATACTGGTCAAGTTCAAGTCACAGGTCTCGTCTCGTCTCGTCTCGTCTCGTGTCACAATTGGCGCCCTCATTGTCCTATCTGCAACCCCATCTCCAACTCTAGTGCCATCTCGGTCGGCCTGCCTGCCACTCTGCCTGCCACACAGGGAAAACGGGTTGCGCCACCAGCATACGTACATGCAATCAATCGCCACATACCAGACCAGACGAGTTTTTCGACTTACATACATACATATGTATGTACATACACACATATGTTATGAATATGCACATCATGGTTCAAGACGTGCTGCCTCGTCGACTCTCCAGGAGTTGCGCGTCGTGCGGTGCTTGGCTTATCTATCCACAAACGCGAGTGGGTGCGGGTGCGGGTGCGGGCCGGAACAGGACAAACACCCTTGACTAATATCGAATCATGGCACGACATTGAGAGGGTGACAACGCCCTGGATGGCTGGGCTCAGCCGTGTTGCCGGCAGCACGATGGGGAGATGATGGAGATGAATGCGCGCGATGACGGGCGGTGGGGCAGACATGGATGTGGATGATAATGAATCGACATGAATCGACATGACAAGCCACGGGCAGGGATCAGGCGGAATACAGTCGGAAGTAAACGACGGATCATCTGTACATAATATGTATGTTTTTTTTTGTTTTTTTTTTTTTAAAAAAAAAAAAAACAAAAAAAAACGCCATTTTTGGATTTCTCCTGCAGTGCACTACACCACGAAACTTTCCATACACGAATCATAAATTATCCAAAATCATTTCATAACTTTTCTCTACTCATATCTCCCTCTACTCCCCCCCCCATAATACCCCCCCCTCTTATCCCGTCTCCTCCCTCTTCACCCCAACAACCACCAAATTGCGCGGACTCTCCCCATAATCAAACACCGTCTCCACCCACGCGCTCTTGACCTCGTTCTGTTCCCGCAGGAAAAGCCACCGGTCCGTCACGATCAACGACTCGACGACCATGGCGCTAAAGGCCATGAGGCTCCAGATCACGCACAGCTCCTTCTTCCGCGGGAGGAATCTCGTCTCGTACTCCTGGATTTCCTCGTCGGTAATGTCCGCCATCTTGTCGTTCATCACGTCCGCGTATTGTCTGTACTCTTTGCTCGTCGTGAGCTTGGCGATGGAGCCTCGCACGTAGGCTCGGAGGGAGGAGTAGCAGTCCTTGCGGAGGCCGCCTATGGAGATGGGCTGGGTGCACATGTCAAAGGGGCCGGGCGTCTCTGCTTTTGTTGGTGGTGACTGCGGAGGGTCATCTTGGTTGTGTTGCTGGTCTTGGTCCTGGTTCTGCTGGTCCTGGTTCTGCTGGTCCTGCTCCTGCTGGCGGTGGTCAATCTGCTTGACGACCCCCCGGTCCAGATATATCCTCTGCAGAACGGCACGGTAAAAGTGTCGAGAGAAAAACGCTTCGCTGTCGAGACGCCCCCAGTTGCGCGGCGCCTGGCAGGCCATCATGCGGGCGGTGACGTTGAGACGGATGCCGTCGTCATCGTACGTGCTCAGCCGGCTGCTCATGGGGAAACCCTGGGGGTCAAACCTGGCGGATTCGCGTCCCACGCGGCCGTTGAGCGCTTGGAGTGTCGGGCGGAGATAGGCGTGTCGGTAACCCGGTGGTCCCAGTTTCTCCGTCATGAGGTTGTAGCAGCATCCCACAATGGCAATGGCGCGGATCTCGGGGTTCAGCACGAGAGATTGGATGGCGTAGTGGCTCAGGTTGCCGCAGGAATGGATGGAGATGGCCATGATCTTCAACTCTTTGCGATTCTCCTTCTTTTCCTCCTCTTCCTCCTCCTCCTCCTCCTCTGGTTCCTCCGCCCTTTTCTTCATCTCCGCGCCCGTTTTGCCCGGTCCAGTATCAGCCCCGCCTGTCTTGATCTTGGCAATCACATCAGACAGGTCGCCGCTGTCCAACCGGCCGGAAACGTACTGTACATAACCCTTGCCATCCTCGGCCGCACCAGAAGAGGTGATCTGGTCGCGGGGCCGAAAGTCAAAGGCTTCGCCCCCGGCGACTTTTCGCACCGCGTCCGCCAGGGCGGCCGGATCGGCATGCGGATTGGGGCCGCCGCCGGCCTCGAGGATCTTGTTCCAGAGCTTCTTGTTGCGCCGGACTTTTTCCTTGACGGCCAGGCCCGAGGCGATGTCCAGGCCGCGCGCGGCAGTGACGTTGTTCTCGCGGCCCTCGACCGCCACGACGTGCTTGTTGTAGGGCTCGCAGGCCAGCGCCCGTCCGAGATAGTTCTGGCCGCTGCCAAAGTCGACGTAGTGGGTGATTTCCTCGCCGTGATTCTCTGCCCGGATATCCTTGGTCAGCCGGTCCACGTAGTCGGCGAAGTTGGTGACCTCGTGTATCTTCTTGGGTTTCATGCCCACGCGGACCGTGTGAGGCGGGGCGGGCAGCGGCTCCGGCTCCGGATCCGGGTCGTTGCCATGTCCGTTTCGGCCGCGCGGAGAAAAGTCTCGGCTGAGGGAGAGGTCTCGCACGGATTTGATGTACTTGAATAGAGAGGGCGGTATGGGCGGCAGGTCCTCGTGCTGCAGTTGCTGGTCGAGGTTGGCGAGGTCATCCCGCATGAAGATGTCGAGCAGGCGCATGATGTCGCACTGCAGGAGGAAGGGATGCCATTCTGCGGGTAGGATGGTGTGGAAGAGGCCGGGCTGGGAGGTGAAGAAGTCGAGAATGTGGGTGCCACCGCAGAGAATCTGGAAGAGGTCGGTATTGTAGACGAAGTGGAGGAGTGACGAGACGTATTCGTCTGGGGAGGCAAAGTCGCCGTTGAAGGGGAGGGGCTTGGAGGGAATCATGTGTGAAGACGGAGGTCTGGAATGAGAGTAAATGGGATTTCTTGTCTCTCTGTCTCTCTCTCTCTCGCTCTCGCTCTCGCTCTCCTCCCTCTTTCTTCAATGCCTACTCGAGGAGGTAGGTAGAACCACAAGAATGCAGCCCAAGTGAGCGGGTGAGTTGAGTAAGAGAGAGAGAGGATGAGTGAGTGAGAAGCGAAGGAGACTCTCTCACACAACAACGGTCATCCCACGGCGATGCCGGTTCGAGAGAGGAATAAAAAGGAGCCTGCCTTGACCGCCTCGGTAGTCTAGGGCCGCGTAATTGTCCGTGTCGTGTGTGTTCTCGAGGCCTCGTCGACTGACAATGTCTGGTTGCAAGTTGGCCGTCCATGGTTCGGGATTTGGGACGGACTGACTGGAGAATCGGAAGATAAAATTATTCGTGCCCCGCCAACAACTGCCTTCACGGTGGGTCACTGCATCTGTCTATTGTCTGCACGTGCCGGCAAGTCACTACATGTCTAGCACGCAGCCATCATCTCGAATTCTTTGATTCTTCAGATCCCTCCGACCTAACTCTGCACCGTCAACACCTCTTGGATAAATGACACGTCCGACTCGCTCACTTGGCACAATCCCCTCGCATACCCATCCGCACCACCGCATTCCTCCCTCAGCAGGTGCAAGAACCCCAGGATGCACTGCGCGTGACATTGTCGAATAATGCCATCAACCTTGTGCGCCACCAGCGACGGCGTCAGGCTCGGACAGAGCTCGCCAATCACCGACACCATTTTCGCGCGCGCGGGCTCCAGACCTTGCTCGCTGAGGGCGTAGTCGGCCGCGATGACCTCGTCGGAGACTCCTGCCAGCGAGAGGAGGAGGGCGAAGACGATGCCTGTGCGGTCCTTGCCTAGCGTGCAGTGGATGAGGATGCTTTGTCGGGGATGGGTGAGGAGGTGGCCGAGGATGGTTTGGAAGGCGTGGATGCCGCTTTTCGAGGTGGCCAGGGCCAAGTACTTGGCTGCAATCGACTGGAGTTGGCAATCTGTTAGTGCATGGAGGCTGGCATGGCAGGGTATACGCATTTGTGTGCTGAGAAAGAAGGGGCGAGATAGAGGGAGTGAGGAAGTGAGTGAGGCAGACAAAGTAAGTCGGTACATGAGTGAGAGGCAGACAGAGTAAGTAAGTCAACAAGTGAGAGGGAGAGGGAGAGTGTGGTTTAAAAGTACGAGTGAGTACCAATGTCCAGAAACACCATTCAGACACCATTCAGGGACGCAAAAACAGCACGCAAACCAAAGACAGATTGCACCAACCTCGGGGACAAACCCTTCCATAACAGGCGCATACTTCTCAAGCCGCAACGACAGCTTGTCATCCACCGTGTCAAACGGCACTGCAGAGCACGGCGGGAGCGACCATTCGCCGCCAGAAGCCTTTGCCCTGCTATCGTGAACGACCGACTTGTACTGTGCCGACTCCTCGGCACCTCGCAGGTCGAATATCCGGCATACCCGTAGAGCAAGGAGCTGTTGAATGCCCGTCTCTGTGATGTGCTCCAGGTGGGCGGACCGCAGAATGAGGCCAGGCCGAGTCACGGCCAACGACGAGGTGGTCATGACGGGATGGCCGCCAAAGTCGCGGACGTTGAAGACGCCATCGATGGTTCGCCAAGGGGGAGAGGGGGGAGAGGGGGGAGAGAGAGGAGAGAGAGGAGGAGGGGGAAGATGAGGGGGAAGCAAGACAGAAGCGTAGCCACGAGGTGGACGCGTGATGCTCGTCAGGGTAGATTCATCGTGGAATCTACCATAATTGGAACTGCTATCCACTGTCATTTCTTTTGTTGTTTCTGTTCTTGTATTATTTTTCTCTCCTCGTAGCGTTGCAAGATTCTTTTCCTTCTTGCTTGGCGTCCAAGTTGCTGATATCAACCGTGCAGAAATATAAACCTTCGGATGGCACGGAGTGTCCTTAAGCCGAAAAAGAATAAAGAGTAAATAAATAAATAAATAAAACCGGGAGTAGGGGAAAGACAAACGAAACAGAAAAGAAAGTTACAAGGAGAGAAGAAGAATAAGGATGTGAAACACGATGCAGAATCAAGGTTTGTACAAGAGCATTTATTTATATATATATATATATATATATATATATACATATACATATATATATTCACAACCGTATGTATGCGCGCGTGTGCGCGTTAAGTCGACCCGAAATTGCAGCCAACGTTCAGTTATCGCGACTTTGTCAATGCATCGACGTGCTGAGTGCCGTCGCAGATCAACGCATCGATATCGATTCGTGCCCAGGGATCCTGCAGTCACTCACCTTGTATCAACGAACCCGGTAGCACCAAACATTTTGCCGTACAGTTTTGGTCTGAAAATGTTGGAAATGACTTACGGCCCACTGCATGTGAATGAATCTTGAATCTGTCGTTTCTTCCTCCTTTTTTCCTTTTTGTGATAAGCCCCCCCCCCCCCCCCCTCCCTCCCATCCGTCTCCGTATTCCATGCCGCGGTGGTAGAAAAAGAAAAGAAAAGAAAAGAAAAAGAAAGAAAAAAGGAAAAAAGGAAAGAAAATGGGAACGGGACTCGTAGACAGATGGATATGCCGCCGCCTTTGTTCTGAGAGAGGAATCCTTGGCACGCACGGTCTGATGGCCAGGCCCTATCCTATGAAAAGGGCCAGAGCGGACCAGTCGCGATTGTTCAATCTTTCTCTCTGTCACGGGAGCAGTATGCATTTGTTGTCGTGTCCGCATGTAGAATCGCCTCTTCAACGTCACTTTCCATATCCTCTCGGTACTTGATATCATGTTTCTTTGATAGCCACAAGGTAAGCTGCCAACCCACGGGAAGTCACCGGCATTCGGATCCCCCGCTTTCGGCACCTTGGCGGCGTCTTGGCGGTATCTTGGCGGCACCTTGAAGTCGTCGGGGGGGGGGGGGGGGGGGGGGGGGGGGTGGGAGAGCTCTAGAAGCTTGAGAAAATGCTTTCACTTGAATGTTCTAGTATCGTTCTCATTCTCCCCCTGAATGTTGGTAATCTGAAACAACTTCTCGCGGCCCCATTGGCGCATGACGGCAATCAAGGGAAGGACTAACGAATGACAGGGGACCCGGAAAGAGAACAAGTGGAATGATTCGTCATGCTTTTTCCACATGCCTTTTCTCACAAAGAAACATATGGCGAGTCGTGGGATATACATATGCCGAGTCGTGGGATATACATATGCCGAGTCGTGGGATATAGGATGTGCCTGTCTATAAAAGACCGAATCCCGATTGTTAGTGGTACAGCTTTCCGTGGGGTGGGAAAAGGATCAAAACTTGACAAGCTCTGCACGGCCACAGACACCGACTTCTCGGGCGAAATGCTGAAATCCCTCATCCGCATGACTATTTTGATTCCTTGTGCGAGTGCCGGCTGCCGGGTGCCGCTTGTTGTGAAAGCTAGGTGCCGGACCCGGGGCATGGACGCGAGGGGACGTGGAATGGTTCTGGTACTGCAAGGTGCAAGCGGTCGTATGAGTGCTAGCTCAATCCAGCCTTGTCAATTACAATTTCATTTATAATTCATCATCTGGTGAGTTGGCTAAATGTTCCCGGCCACTTGAAATACCTATATAGAGTGGTAGTGCTCACATGTCGATTCGAAAAGACAAGATGATTCTCCTCGCTATCACGCCCTGCACCTAATGAGGCAACGATGAAACCAGCTTGGAAACACTCTGGAGAAAGAAAACACAACTCGGTAAGGCTTTGCGACCGTAGAGTCGCTTCGGAGTTTGCTCCGCCTCCAGTCCGGTTGCGGCTTACGGCGCACGCGGCAAACACGACGGAGAAATCCGGGGTTGGTTACATGACATATTTCCATCCTCTGGCTATTAAATAGTGTTAGTAGCTTGTGGTGTAGGCTGTGAGGGTGGAAATACTCGGTTCTAGTCTCTTATGTCTATATCTGCTGTGACTTACTTGGATGTTGACTTTCTGCTTTCTGCTTTTTACTTTTTACTTTTTACTTTCTACTTACTACTTTCCCCTTCCTGCTTTCAAATAGCAAGCCAGTGAGATACAAAATGCAATACATCAAACCACATAACAATGGCACTTCTCACCCTCCACCCCATCTAGCCCCTACCAAGGCGCAACCCGATAAGACCGAATGGTTTGTTTCATCCCCTCAGTGACCACCCTCAGCATCGCATAGAACCCTCGATCAAAGAATAAATAACAACTCCCTTCCAAATTCCTTCCTCCCGATCTGCCTGCCCAAGGCACCTCGCCAGCCAGGTCTACGTCTCCCTCCTCGCGCTCGTTCAAGAAAGCCCGAGGCCGCAAACGCCCAGCCTCCCACATCTTGATTCCTTGATCCTTTTTCCCCTTCACCCACACCACGTTTTCAGAGCTACATCCGAGCGCGGCACCGCATCGTGAATTTCTTCTATGATGCACTCCCCATTGCGTGCGAAGTATACATGAGAAAATGTACGAGTGTTTTGCGCTAGGAAAGTTCTAAGAATATTATAAGACTTGCTCTATATTTTATTATTTGTGAGAAAAATACTATTATTATATTTATTTTGTAGTTATTCTCTTTTCTTGAACTTTTTAGAATTTAATTCTTTTTTATTCTTCTTAAAATAGTTACTTAAAATAATAATAAATAAGATTACAGTATGTACTTATTATATTTTATGTTTTCCATACTATTATATTATAACTATTTCTTATGCTGGAAAAGTTGTAAAAGTATATAAAGAAGCATATAATAAGATTTTCTTAATATATATTAATTTGAAAATATACTATAATAAGTCTTTAATTCTTGCCTCCTTCGTCCTTTGTTTTTCACACCCCCCCTTTCCGTTTTATGTTACCTAGGCCTAACAGAACAAGAACAATATATATATATCTCTCCTCCTCTTATCCCCCCCTCTTAATTACCTCTACTTCATCCCCCCATCTCATCTATGCACAGAAAACCACCCCTTCTAATTACACAAATCACCTCGCGAAAGCCGCCGCAGAAAACATTACCTCCCACATATCCCAAGTCCTCCACACCACATCCCAACACATCCACGCATAAAAAAGAAAAGGAAAATAAAAAAGACAAGTAAACCAGCAAAAGAAACCCCATCCTCATCGCAGCGGACCTCCTTCCAAACCATGCAAACGGCCTGCGCGTCCGCACCCTCGCACGCATCTGGTGCTGCGTCGCAGGAAAGCATGCATGAGACGCCGCGGGACGGTTCACGGTGACGCCTCGGCTGCAGGCAGGCCGTCTCCCATGTGGCCTGGGGTGCAGGCATGCAAGACGTGTGCATCATCAATATTGTACGTGAGGTTGGATCACTGGGAATCGAGAACGTGGACTGGAAGATGTATATGAACATGGCGCATGGGACTTGTTTGCTGCGTTGTCAATGGGGATGATACTCCGAGACGCGGACATCTCCCCCTTTTGAAATCGACACCTGTGTTCTTATATACTCCGTTTTTTCCGAGTCCTGGCCTCCTCTTCCGTTTACTATTGTGATTTATTCTCCTATTCGTTTCTCTCGCTCACACACTCTCTGCCCCCTACACACTCTTGGCTACAGCCTTTCCCCGAGCCCCAGAGGTTCCCCGCATCCCTTTTGGCCGTGTCTTGATACCCATAATCTCAAGACTGGACAGGGCTCGTGGCCGTTTCATGGTTGCATCTCGATTCTCGACCATGCCCCACACTGGATGCACCAAAGCATGATGTGCATGTGCATGTACATGTACGTATAATGGTGGCGATATAATGCCGAACCAAATCCGTGTCGCAGCCAACGTATTCTGTAGACGTGAAATATGCACGGAGCGTCGGGGCTGGACCTGCTCGCCAACTTGACTGTAAGTTGTGAAAAGCACGGAATCCCGTTTGCATGCCACATCGGCGTTGCGCCGGGCAACATCAAGGGAGTTCCGTCACATAATGAAAGCACGCCGTCAACAAGCCCGAGCCAGCAGACTTTGTTTCTGGAAAGTGGTAGGGTGAAAAGCTACGTGTGCGTCGTGTCGCAGTGTGGTGTTGGGACTTGAGGTAGAAATGCAAAAGGCACCCCGCCGCAGCCTTTTTGACGTCAGATAGTCTTTTTTTGATTGGCTCGAGGCATCTACCAATGCGATGTTGTGGTGTGGTGTATTGTGGTGTATTGTGATGTGGTGTATCGTGATGCGGTGTGGTGTGACGTGATTTAATGTGTTGTCTACAGCGACGTCTCGTAACCACAAACGTCCGCCGCAGGAGTGTTTCTTTGTCCATTCCAATCAACGGGTTTTCTCGCGTTGCCCACAGCTGCTGAGACGCCATTCTCTCGTCGATGGCGTTCATAAGCTGACAACCCCAAATCGCTGAACATCATAAGAGGGAAAAAAAAAACAAGAAACAAAAGAAACAAAAGCCGAATGCGTGGAACAACAGGCAATGGTCTTCGCAAAGGATTGTCTGACTAATAGACCTGCTGAGTGTGATGCACACCAGGAGACCCGGGGTTTGACCAGCGTGACCTCGTTGTAAATGCCTCACCCTATTACTAATTTGAGGAAGTGACATGTTCGTGGTTCGCATTGGAATCCCAGATTCGGACCACGTCGCCGGAGAGAGGATGTACCATGAACAGATCGATGTGCTTCTCTGGTCATGGTCAGATAAACCTAGACTCTTCCGGGGGCGATCCTCACGCTCCATCTATCCATGACGGATACGTTCTGCTTGCAGCAGTCGACACCGGAGTGTCACAGGTTGATTGACGTCAGCCATAATTTCATTGGTCGTGAACGTGTCGGTGACCTTAATAGGTCAAGAAGACTCCCACATGTGTGTCATTCTGCAGATCTGAGAGGGCAGCTGACTTGTCCAGTTCCGGCACCTCTCGTGCAGCGAAGCACTATTCATGATGACTAGAGCGGATATCGTTTCAACATGAGTATTATAGCGGTGACAAATCGCTGACATGGTTTTGTAGTATTCTTTCTGATGATGAGAACGCGAAAAGGAAAAGACGGCTACAAGAACAGTCGAGGTATATACAGTTTTTTCTTTGACAAGGATATGAGTATGACATTTTTTGTGCACCGTCCACACATGTGCGATCAAAGTGTATGGTTTTAATGCGTCAAGGGAAAAGAATCTTTCTCGAAGCAACACAATGATGACTATGTCTTGGCTTCCAATAAATATGTATGGGGGAAAAACGTGTGTGTGGGGGACATGGGGATATCAACGCATTAGAAACAAGTTCTTTGAAACATCAGGTGCATAGCTCCAGAGAATGAATGGATCAGTTTCCCTTTTCTCTACCAAGGGAATCTGTCAACGATATGAATACGGTAACAAACCGAGAAGACAAGGACAGGGGCGGCCGTCATTGTAACTCAAACTCTTCGTGTCGCCGCTTGAACAATAACCTAAGATTTGGGTTTATACGCTTGGTCAAGCCAATAGCAAGAGAGTCGGTCTCACTCCCAGGAGCAATTTTCCAATCGTACTTGAGCAGCAGGTGAGACAAGACAACTTTGCTGAGAATGGCGGCAAAGAAGCGTCCAGGACAAGCTTGCGCACCGTGTCCAAAAGCCAAATGCTCGGGGCTGGTATTGACCAAAGGGGCTTTGATGGCTAGGTCTGGATTCGATCGCATACGAAAAAAACGGTATAGATCGAAGGTATCGGGTGATTCGTACATGCTGGGGTCGCGCATATGGGGAATGTCGACAAAAACGCGGTCATCCTTTTGTATGTGTAGGCCATTAGGCAGCACCACGTCCTGTAAGGCAGCTCGATGCATACCAACTGTTCATTGGGAGAGCAAGGACGAAATACAAAATCAAGTCAGCGAATGAGCCATTGTGCCCAAAAAGAGCAGCGCGCCCTCCCCCTCTTCCTCCTCCTCTTGCACAGTAAGCTTTGTACTCACAGACGCCGGGCGGCTTGAGCCGCAGGCACTCTTTCATGGCGCTGTCCATCAATTTGAGGTTGTTCAAAGCACCGGCCTGGCAGCCGGTGCTTGGCAACACCGCCGTCAGCTCGTGGCGAAGCGGTGTCAAGTTTGCAGGGTCACTGGCGATGAAAACAAGCGTATTGGTAACAAGTGCGGCCGTAGTGTGTACTGCAGCGACGTTCAGGACCATTTGAAGGGCGACGGGGTCGCAAGCTAGCTCCTCGTTTTCCGAGTCAATCCAATCCACAATGTCGTTGAACACGGGTGGTTCGTGCCCTGCAGCACGGGCCTGATGGCGACTGGCGCGTCGAGCTTGGATCAAGGGCTCGATGAAGGTACGGGCCGCGTGGTAATCGTCCCGGGCCCGGTGTACCCGAGATGAGAATCGACGAATCAGTGGCCGCAGGAAGCCGGGGGCCATGTTGATCATAAAAGCGGCAATAACGCTGTTGACAGACCAGTCTTTCATGATTGTGAGCCAACGCTCATCACGGCACACTTCATCGCCGTCCCAAAAGAGACGAGATATCATACGCGCAATGACGTCCAGGATGCCCTGGTGAATGACAATCTCGTGCCAGTCTATCGACAGGCGTTAGAATATACGTTAGTGAAGGGGGTGCGGGAAAAGACAAGTGAGGCTGGTGCTCAACACTTGTGTACTGGGGCGAGCGACAAGTGGCACGAACTGTGATGATCTTCAAAATTATGTTCAATAGCAAAACTAGCCTCTGAAGACATGGCCGCAGGTAGGTTGCCTTAGAGGCAAGAGTCAGTCAGCATAGTTGTTCAAGGATCCTCTGTGTCTCTCTGTACCGGCCTAAAGTCGCAATCATTAACATACTCAGAGATCTCGTCAGTCGCTTTTTGATCAATTTAGATACCCTTTTGCAGGGATCTGCGATGAGAGTGTAGGGCTCGAGGCCAGGAGTTTTTCCATCGCCGTCGAATTCCTAGAGGCGTGGTTAGATCCAATACAAACGAATGATGTGAAAGGGGAGAAGACAAAACCAAAGTTCATCCTCACATACATCAGCAAAGTACTTGGCAAAACTCAAACGATCCTCGTTGATAAGGATATCTGCATAGGAAGGCGGAAGGACGACAATTTCACGCGAGTTGGTGAGTAGCCGGAAGGGTTTTCCATTGCTCAGGCATCTGGCCTTGGCCAACTCCTGGATACCGTTGGACAAAAAGCGGACTTGTTTGACAAACTTCAACTCGTACCACTTTGGTGAGTTGAGTGGTGAAAAGGAGTCTCTGAAGTTGCGGCGTGCTGCGCGATAATACAAAGTCAACAACACCACCAGCACGGCCAAGGGGAGTAAATGGTTGGCTGGCAAGACGTGTGACAGAAGGCAGCCGTCCATGTAGTCGACGAACTCAGGAACAAGTACTGATTGAATCGGTATCGAGAAGCAGAGACGTGGATTGTAAGTCTGAGGTCTGATCAAAAATCCACGTCAAATGGACGACAAATGGAAGAAATGCGACCCAGGAGGTCGACGGGGGGACTTGGGGCTTCTTGGCGCATATGAAGAAACGACATGTCCGGCACCTTCTGAAATCATATACTGAGCCACGCCATGCCATTTCATGAATACCCAGGAGCACCAGACAAGGCAGGCAGGCAGGCAGGCAGGCAGGCAGGCAGGCAGGCCGTCAGTCCGTCGGTCTGGGACTCAGGCCCTGGGAACTGGGACCGGTTGACAGAACAGGCCACGCACGGCATTACGCTGGCAGACAGCAGGCAGCACATGGCAGGCACGCCGGCGGAATGGGCAGGGAACAATTCATATTGACACGACGCGCCGGGGCTGAGCACGGCATCAAGAAAACGACGATGTGACGTCAGGAAAAAGAATAGCGACGTTGCCCGCGTCGTGATTGTGCAGGCGCAGAGCGAAGGGAAGGGCTCGTGGCCTTGTCCAGGAGGATATTCGGAAAGATGCACGTCTGCTGCCGGCTGGGTGGTGCTGGCTGGATGCTGGGGTGCGGCGCAACGGGGCATAAATCGGAAATTCGGCGATGCGGAGTGCTCCCGAGTCCCCAGGAGCTGGAGTTGGGGTTGAAACTGAATGCAGCGGAAGCTGAAGCAGAAGCTGAAGCTGAAGCATACATGCTCCAGATATCTGGCTGGACATGGACCCCTTGACCGCCTTGGCCCTTGGCCGCCTTGGCTGCCGTCACAAAATGCAGTTGGTCTGTCGCCCAGCCGGTCCGAGGGTTCTTGGAAAGCCCGTGCCAGTCAGATTGCAGAGTAGCAACATCGAACATGGAACATATCGGACCCGACCTCGAATGACGGAAGGACCCATCCACCCGTCTGCTGCACAGGGGAGATGAGGACGCCGGACAGAGCGTCAATTTAGTCTGGATTCGCACCAGTCGCAAAGCGCTTGGAAAGCACAAAACGCGGAGGGGCGAAGCTAGCCAGCTGCCAGCTGCCAGCGTGTTTGATTTGGCCCCTGAGTGGCGCCAGCCGCTCTTTCTGTGACCGAGTGGCCACCATCGCATCGCCAGTCGTCTGCTCGTGTGCAGGTGCCCGCACTGTTCGCACTCGCACTTTGCGGTGTCCACTTGACTGACGGGCCGTCTGTCGTCTGTCTGTCTGCCGGTCTGCCGGTCTGTCAGTCTGTCAGTCTGTCCGTCGGCCCGCCCACCCGTCCCTCCGTCCAGAGACCGTCGACCTCAAATGTAGTTTGGTGGAACAACAACAAGATTAAACATTGATAGCTCGTGGATCAGACGATATCTTGTACCAGACGACATCTCGTACCAGACCAGACCAGGCCAGACCCGGAAAAAAAAAAAAAAATCAAGGCGCTGCCGCCCGCCTGCTTGGGAAGTGGCACAACCCAACCAGATGTCCCAGCCAGCATCACTCACTCACTCCCTCACTCACTCGGCCGAGCGCCGAGCGCCGCGTGCATTGGGGGAGGCACGGCGCGGACGGCGGTGGGAGGAGAAGCTGCATGTTGGAGTTGGCATTGACCATTGACCGACCGACCGGCTAAATGGCTGCATGGCTGCATGTTGTCCATTGTGTGCATGTAGACTGGGAGATCGGCCCGTCCTCGCTCCACCGCCCCTCCATGGAAACATGTCGGCGGCGCGTCCACGAGACAGTGACAGCCAGCCAGGCCCAAGCATCATGGTTTGACAAGACATTTCCGACTTTTGGGGCAGCATCAGGGGCCGGGCGGACGTGGCGCCACCATCCCTCCGCCCAGTGAGTGGTCGGTGCCATCTCAACGCAGGTCTCTAGTCTGGTCTGGCCCGGTCTGGTCCGTGGTCCAATTGGCTGCCGCTGCATTCCTGAACATCCCATCGCGCCTGCATGTCGTCGTCGGCGAGGGCTGCTCGCCGCACGAGGCCCTGAGACACGCATCCGATACCCAAGCGAACTGAACATGAACGACTTATGCAGTGATAGCCGCACAGCGCAGTTGCTCCTCGTGCACCGGGATAGTGACAAGCAAAAAAGGGGGGGATTATCATAGTGACAAGCAGAAAAAAAAAAGAAAAAAAAAAAGGGGGGGGGGGGGGGGGGGGGGGGCAAGTATCAACGTTTGAATGGTTCGTGGTTCGCGCCTCCCGAAAAAAATAATCCTTGTACATGTGTAGGTACACATGTACATGTGTACATGAGCCTACATGTATGCAGGTAGCTTGCTGCTGGCCCCTGATCTCCCTGTCGTTGCCGCAGCCATGGCCTTGAGCTTAATACAGTTCATGCAGCTCAAGCCGCTTGCCTGCCCTTTTCACGTCCTGCTCGCGTCCCTCCCCCAAGGGCAAAAGATCTCTTGCCGAGACCGACTTGCGCCAGATCATCTGTCATCATCTGTCATGATCGGATCGCCCTTTGATCCCTGTCTGATGTCCTGACGGACGCCGCGAATGCCGCCGGCAAAAGAGCGCCACCTGGAGGAGAGAATACCCAGTTGCATCGGCCTCGCTGGTCCTTTTTCTGGGTCGAGAATAAGGATTACCCGTGCTGGATTAGATTCATTGCAGCTACAAATTTGGCGAAAACCAAATTATATAACAACGTTTGAATTAGTAGGTGGAGGATCAGCCTGACACGAGTACTTTAAATCTGTATCCATCAGCCGAATTTTTTTGTTTTTCTATTTATTTGTCTTTAATTATTAATTATTAATTGTTTTATTCATTTATTTCTTTTTATTTATTTATTTATTTATTTTCTTATTCTTTTTAATCTTTTATTCATATTCTTAATAACTACTTTTTAGTTATTTATCCAGCGCTTTCTGTATACCCACCGTTCTACTTAACTTCCGGCCCAGGCTCCACTAAATTCAAGCAGGTCTACAGGTGCGCATTCAGGGTTCGAGTGAATGCAAGATTGATCCCGTTCACTCGGCTAGTATCTCGGCAAGGAGTCCACGCATACGTCAAAAACGCGAACAATTACCATACCACCTTGCAATCATATCAATCACACCCAGCGGGAAAGAGAAGTGCGAGATGGGACACGATTTAGAAACCATGTATTTCTTCCATCGTCCTTGAGGGAAGAGAAAGAGAGACACACACACATCAATCTCATGCACATATGCAACCTTGCGTCGTGGCTGGCGAAAAAGTAACCCCCCCCCCCCCCCCCCCCCCCCCCCCCCCCCCCCCCCCCCCCCCCCCCCCCCCCCCCCCCCCCCCCCCCCAAATTACCCACCCCTCTCCCATCTGAGACACACATGGAAGCACGCATCGAATGAAAAAAAAACCATTTCTGATATGTGTAACCCCTCACGCGAACCATTGGTTCCAAGTAAACTACTTCCTGCTTGAAAATGTCTGCGGCTCTGCTTCCCCTCCGGACACCACCCCAGCAACGCTCCCGGAGCACTCTGTGCTTGTGGCGAACGGCACAAAGATGATCATGGACGAATCTTTCTTCCGGCATCAACCTTTGGTGTTCTTTCCTGCCTTCATGTACAGACGAGTTGCACGGGGCGTGAATGGCTACGCCTCTCCCCATCACGAGATCATCGGGATGAGGGGGTATTCGCGTCTGTACGGTGGCACACCTTTTCAGGAATAGAATGGCACGAGTGAGAAATGAAAATTTCGAGGATATTATCGGGTGGTACAGCATTCGTGGTTTACTTTGTAGGCATCGGGTGGGTTTCTCGATGCGGTGATGTGAAGACACGATGGTGGTTGCTTAGGTGGGGTGATGCGGATTGGCCTGGTAGTTGCTTCGTTTGTAGATGCCTGTTCTCTTTACTTGTTTGCTCCCTTGTGACATGAGATGGTCATATGGAGATGCTTCTACGAAACGCTGGCCCTCCAGCACTGGGTACGCTCATCCTCAATCTCCGTCTACGGTCTTGACACTTTCCAATCATCGACATGAAAATATCCATACACACGCTTTACCCAGCTCCCCTCTTTCTTTTTCTAAAGAAAAAAATAAAAGAGAAAAACAGCCAAAGAAAAGGTTAGAGATGAAGAGAACGTCGAGATGGAAAAAATACGCCGCGGCTGGGGAAGACATCAGTCCTCTGGTTGACAAAACGCTCTCTATTAGAAACAATGAATTAATCACTAATATATTTTTATTTACCACTCTGTCATAGTTACCACGCGCAAAGTGTAATAGCTCTTGACATGTCACGTTCATTCAAATCGCCACTGCCATTTCATGATAACACATCACCAGTCCTATCATTTTCCGGCGTCTTCTTGCTTTTTCCGTCTGATGGAGCGGAAAACTGTGAACTGGCACGCCCGAATGAGCGCATCACGGCCTGGGCGCGCCTATTCACGTACACTGTCGTTTGTGAAGAAAAACATCATAGCCCTTCCGTCGCTGTTTCTGGTGCTTCGAGCTCTAATGTAAAGCGTTCTCTATTTCGTCTCTGTGTTTCATACTGGTGTCTTTCTTTTCCAGGAAGACTTCATCATCATGTGACTATGCGGAATAAATGGGTGATGTGTGACGACATGGACAATATAAACAAATAGTAACTGCATTATTCGACAACGCATGGCTTCAACTATCAGCTGATGTGGTGAAATTTGCAAAATAGGCCATACTTCAGTACCTAGTATATTTTGCCATAGAGAGGTTGACATTGATGACGATTCTAGCTTACGAGAGTGCAAAGCCGTTTCCGCCTTTTGTCCGGCTGCTTGAATAATGAAGACATTGAATCATACACCATCACGTGCGAGCCTTCAATCAGCGTCTGTGGGCAGCTGCTTTCTCATTTTCTCGACGTAACTGGTTCAACTTAGTCTACACGTATGCCTGACTGGAAATTTGTGTGAGGATCGCGAGTCCTTAATGGTCTCTGTAGAATCCAGGTCGAAACGAAAAATTAAAGAAATCACATTGAATATATTTTCAGAGACTTTGCTCTGCCCCGATTGAACAACGATTGAATAGACGGTCGACACTTTTTGTCTTGGGTCTGTGTGGCAAAACCTCTTGATTCGACTCGACCTGGCAGATGCGACTCAAGTCCAGAACCGCTAATCATGGCTCAGGGATCGAGGACATTTGCTATATATCCAGGTTTCAAGACATCGTTGCGGAAAAAAGATGAAGGCGTTCAGCAAAAAGTATCTAGCTTCATATTTGAAGCTTTGGGGGGCTGAAGGTCAAGTTCTTTTTCCATAATCCACCACGATGATCAGTAGACGTGACTATACCTAATGCACAGCCCACAAGGTATTCATCTGGATGGCTCGCAAACCACACAAATCGTAAAGCCGCCGCCATGTGTCTAGACGAATGCGTGGATGCAAAATGCAACCCATCATAGTTGTTTATCTCCTCTTGTGTTCAAGTGCACTTGTTAGGGAATCATATGCGTGCTTTGTCTCCGCGAACTACGGACTCGAAAGTAGTTGAGAGCTATGTTGCGTTGCCAGTCTGGAACAAAATGGCAAACGAGGCTCGGAGCTGGAAGCCCGCTAATGAGTGTGAGCGGTACAAGCGAGTCAGACATAATGCAGCAGTTGGTCAACTGTGGCACTGACAGCTTGATGTATATGTTCGCTCGAGTTGTCGGATGGTTTCCAAAGGAGTCGATCGGAGACCGGACTGTCGAATGGTATGGATGGAAAACAACCCAAGTGTCGTCTGGGCTCGCTGTCCATAGGATCGGCAAAGGTGGCTGATATTGCGTGCAGTACGGCGGTTCCGGAAACCGTTAGCCAAAGCCAAGACGGCATCGTCTCGCGCACTGGCAACTTCATCTCGTGAGGCCCGCCCATCGAAGTTCGGATATAGCGCGCGGAACTAAGAAGCAAAGGCCTGATAATTTTGCATTGAGCAGCGATGACGACACAATACTCGTCGCCTGAGCATTCAATGCGATGTTTGATGACGAATAGGGCCATGCCTGCACGCTTACCGATGCTCTTGCCTGCCGTGCTAACAACTGGAACCAGACTGCCAAAATAGAAAGGACCAGATCACAAGTATCCTGTTGCCTGATTCTCTGCCTTGTTCGGCAGCACCCATTCCATCTCCGCGTACCTAGCGAGAATCAGATGACAGTCCCAATATGAAGCATGTCAGCAGAAATTACAATCACACGGGACTGGCACGAACAGGAACTGGCACACGCGGCAGGCATAGGCTGAGCGGGCAGGCCGGTCGTCATCCTATGCTACTACTTGGCAATGCATTATTCCATGGCAATTGACAATGCCCGAGCTTGATCTGGCGATCTTATGCGTCGACAGCCTGTCAGACTCTCGTGCAAAGCACAAAAGGTCGATGAGATAATGCATCAAGAACTGGAAAACGTGTAACCTTGTGCAGGGAAGCGGGGCTGTCGCTCCTTCCGTTGCCGCACCTACTCCCGCATAACCTAGATCTTTGTGATGTGGCGTTATTCGCCCATGAATTTTTGTGAATTTCAAGAAGATCTCGACCGGGAAACTAGAAGGGTTCGCAATCCTAACATTTCCTCTTCAGTTTTCTCATCACCGTGCATGAACCAATACACAGCATGTCAAAAGTGGCCCGCGGGACGCACGAAATGCGAGCTCCATGTAGATTTACGTATGTCGACTCACTCGTTGGCGATATCACTTGCTATTTACCACACTATATCGCGGACAGTCATCACCATTCCCTCGGAGTAAACCTGCACTTGCCGAAGGAGGAGCGGCATAATCATGGGTTATGGGATACTACGAGGTCTGGTGTGATCCACGAACGACGGCAAAGCCTTCACACACAGAACAAGACCAGGTATCATCTATATGTGGACATGTCACTTTTAGGATGATAATCTGATGCCGTCCAGTGACCCTGCACTTGAGGTGTTTATTCTATTCTCCGGGACGACTTTTTTTTTTCCTGTCATATTTTTCTATCTTCCTCGCTAATGCTGTAGAACGTCTTCGACTCTGCGATTTTTCGCCACGAATTTCACTGCCTTCTTTGCAACAACCATTACCGTATAATATCACGTCAAATCTTAACAGTGTTCTTTTGCTTCTTTGTGCTTTGCCATTTCGTCTGTAACTTTGTCCTATTAATTATTTCCTATTATAGGCATTCGCAAGGACATAAGGCCCGACTAATACAGTAGTTTAAGCTTTATGTAAAGGGTATATCTGCATTATTTCGCTAGAATATATATCTTTCTGTATGAAACACGTGTCGGATAGTCTCTCTCCAGCTTTCGACCCTTCCCTTCCCAACCCCGCGACCTAGTGGGCATCGGCATTAGGCAGGTACAATAAGTTTGGGCGATCTCAAACATTTCTTCCTCCACATCGTTTCGTTATACAATTTTTTTCTTTCTTTTTTTTTGAGGGGGTGGGGGGTGTTCGCTGACGATTCAACTTTGTTTACGATATGTTTTCGCCTAGTACACACATGCACATGTGATGCGATTTCGATTTCTAATGGGGCTGAATCACCTATGCTACGCCACGGGCATCTAAAAGTCAGCCGTCGACCGACCTTGGCTTCCTTGGCTTGAGTCCCAAAAAAGCGCCGATGACTCTCCACCTCGGTTGATTTCAGAATGACCGATTCGTCCACCAAGATGGTTCAATGTTCCATCAGTCGCCCGCCATCAGCCCGCGGCTTGTTTGGAGAGACAGAGGCACGGTTCGTAGCATTTCACATTCGAGCGAAAAATAGCAACATTCCCCGTGCTCTCGGAGATGTGGACGGCAGCGGCGTTAACGCTTCGTGTTGTTCGTGTCGTCGCTCGGGGTAAGACCAAGTGGCACAGAAGGCGCTCACAGGCTTGTGACGCGACCATGTTCGAAGGCGCCCGGCCCTTTTTTTTTTGACGACGCGATCGGCCGGGAGAGGGTGCCACTGCCGAGAAGAAATGATGTCTGCCTTTCTGTCTTTCTGCCGACCACTCAGGCGTGCGCGCGGGAACATGCAAATTCGTGTTGCAGCATTGATCGTTCTCGAAGCGAATCAGGCCTTTGACTTCAAGCCGAGCTGACCAATAATTTGCAAGCCTGTTGACTTCCGTGGCTGCAAACTTGCTCGAGGCGGCCACCATGGAAGCCAGACTGCTGTTGCGGCTGCACGTGGTCAGATCGGTCCCAGCTTGTCCCAGCTTGAGCCATTCATTGTTGGCTGGGTCGTGAGGTTGGGTGCTGCGTGCCGCACCTGGCAATAGGGGCACCTGGCGCAGCAGGCACCTGGCAGCAGGCACCTGGCAGCGGGCACCTGGCAGCGGGCACCACCAGGCAGCGGGGCAGTCTGGTGGACAGACTAGCTAGCCGAGCAGGCAGACTAGCCTTCACAAGCACCACCATCCCGCCGGCCGGCCAGAGCGCCCCTCCTCCCTCTCTTGTGTCCGCCCGCCCGCAGGACCCGCGACCCGCGAACCCCCTGGCCAGACTAGTAGGCCACAACGTCGAAACGGTGACTCTGACGTTACAAAATACGAAGGCGTCGACTTTGATGTTCTCGATGGACACACGTACCTGATGAATCAGCAATGCACGAGAAGCGGCGAGGACACGCGGTCTCGTGGAATCCGAAGTCCGTTCATGCGCGCGGATGAAACGAGCCTCGCTCCGGCAGACGCAAAAAGGCGGGGAAATATCGCTCTGGACTTCACGCACCACGACGTGCTTACGGAGAAGTGATAATCGACTCTTTGACCTTCGACTGTCGTAATACTACGTGTATCATTTTATCTGGCACATGATGGCATTACTTCTCTAAAAATGCCGCTCTCACCAACAATGCGGATGTACGGCCAGAGTCACTTTCCTAACCACCCGAATGTTCGCCACGTGCGAATTCCTTCCATCGTTCCTATGCTCGGAACACGGAGGATACCTCGCATGTTTTGGACCACCCGTCAGCCTCAGCCCAGCCCAGCCCACCTGGCCTTGCCGGGAACTCGAGGACTCGAGACCTCTCAGCCTCTAGCCGCCGCATCGACGGGAAATATTGTCGAATCGCACGGAGGGTTGTGGCGGGAAGATTTCTATCCTCTGGGGAAGCATTGATGCTTCTGGGCAGCGGTTGCTGCTTGTGCCTAGTACCTGGCCTGTCAGCGGCCGCGTGGATGGTCTCAAGACAAAGGCAACGTGCACACGATCCTCAAGTTCTCGACATGCCTTGCGTCACGTTGACTTGAGGCTTGCAGAAGTTGTGATGGTTCCCTGTCGCCTTATCCCGTGTACTATGCTTTTTCGTACGCCACTCCTCGGATAGCTGCAAGAGTCGCCCACCCACGCACGTCGCACACACGCATTTCGCCCACCCATCTGCCCCACCCCCGCGTCCGCATTGCACGCATAATCCCCACGCAAACTACGCATGGTGCGCATTGCACGCACGCTGCGCACGCCGCGCACGCCAACGCTGTTCAGCAAGACCAGAACCCGAATACATCTGTGATCTAATGTTGAATATGGCGTTCGTTACTGTGGAAGCGTGTCTATCACTTTTATTCTCTCCCGATCAGGGCTGAAGAATATATTTCTCGGCACTCCTCCCCCCCGTTGTCGGCTGGCTTTGCTTATTTCGTTTTCTTGGACCATTCAATCCATCAACGCACTCACTCAATTCCTCGCAACTTGTCCACCCAACGAATCAACACACTTACACCGCAGCTCTGCTCCTTCAATTTCACGATCATGGCCGCCGGCAGTATACCAAATGGCACCAATGGTACCGTCTTCAGTATGACGAACGGCACAAACAGGAACACCGCGTCTGTCTCGCCCCGAGGAGTCAAGAAGCCTCATCATGCGGACTCTCCCTACCAGTCTGTAGGTGACTTCTTGTCAAACACCGATAAATTCCAAATAATCGAGAGCACATTGCGAGAGGGCGAGCAATTTGCCAATGCCTTTTTCGACACAGGTAATCATGCCACCTTCTGTAGCCTTGTCTAGATTCAAGTTCGAGCCGGGGCTGTTTGACTAACGTTATTGGGGGTCAATAGACACAAAGATCAAGATGTATGAGATTCGAAGTTGATACTGTTGAGTCGTCTCGTGTTATGATACGATACCACATGCTGATCAACTTAGCGCAACTGCCCTGTCGGATTTTGGAGTGGAATACATCGAGCTCACGTCCCCTGCTGCGAGTGAACAGTCGCGAAAGGACTGCGAGGCTATCTGCAAGCTGGGTCTCAAATCCAAGATCTTGACTCACGTGCGATGCACAGTAAGCAGCGAATGGCATTACGCGATAAAATCCATAAGCGCTCCAGCTCACCATAGTCTCACAGATGGAAGACGCCAAGTTGGCCGTTGAGACGGGTGTAGACGGCGTCGACGTTGTTATTGGCACATCCAAGCATTTGCGAGAACACTCTCACGGCAAAGACATGGCTTACATCACCAAGACGGCCATTGAGGTTATCGAATACGTCAAGAGGTATGTCTCGGACAGCCTATGGACATTGTGAATGCAGACTTACACATGGTACAGTCAAGGGCGCGAAGTTCGATTCTCATCCGAAGATTCCTTCCGATCTGATCTCGTCGACTTATTGTCATTGTACAAGGCCGTTGATGCCGTTGGCGTTCACCGTGTTGGTGTTGCCGACACGGTGGGTTGTGCCACTCCAAGACAGGTCTATGACCTCGTCCGCACGCTGAGAGGCGTTGTGTCTTGTGACATTGAGACTCACTTTGTAGGTCACCCTCGCAAGACTGGACGAGAGTGGCCCATGTGAGCGAATCGTTGAATGTATATGGCGAAGTCGTTGAAACAACAGCAGCAGCAGCAGCAGCAGCAAGAGCAATTTGTAGCAAAGAGGCAGTGGCGCGTTTTGTTTTTCAGATTCCTGCATCCAACATTTCTTACTAACTCCCCTCGATAGCACAACGACACTGGCTGCGCTATTGCCAACGCTTACGCTGCTCTCGAAGCTGGCGCCACCCGTACGTGATCAGCCGCGAAGTCCATCCCGGTAACTCTACCCCCTCGAGCAACCACTAATCTTGGGCGCATAGATATCGATACTTCTATTCTGGGCATCGGTGAGCGAAACGGCATCACTGTAAGTTTGGAACTGCGAGAACCCTCTTTTGCGTTCTCCGTGACTGATCATCGTGTGCAGCCCCTGGGTGGTCTGCTTGCCCGCATGATTGTCGGCAGCCACGACTACGTTACCTCCCGATACAAGCTACATAAGCTCAAGGAGATCGAGGACCTGGTTGCCGAAGCCGTGGAGATCAACGTGCCATTTAACAACCCCATCACTGGCTTCTGTGCCTTCACCCACAAGGCGGGAATACACGCCAAGGCCATTCTGAATATGCCGAGCACCTATGAGATTATCAACCCCGCCGACTTTGGCATGAATCGATACGTCCACTTTGCCTCCAGACTAACTGGTTGGAATGCCATCAAGAGTCGAGTCGAGCAGCTCGGCCTGTCAATGACGGACGACCAGGTGAAGGAAGTGTACGTCCTCTCCCGTCACAGATATCCCTGCCCAATCATCCCGTCTGCCTTTTACGTAGCTCTAACAGCAAAGGTAGTACTCAGAAGATCAAGGCCATGGCAGATATCCGCCCGCTCGCCATTGACGACACCGATTCAATCATTCGCTCCTATCACCTCGAACTTGAGCAAAACGCGAGTGTGGAATCACCTGCCACAGTAGCCTCATAAATCGGAGGCCGATATTCGAAAAACAATACATGGGGGGTTTTTTTGTTTCTTGATTTTCTCTTTCAAAAACTTCTTTTATAAAAACCAAAAGTTGTCCGCCGCATATATGCCTATCTTTCGTTTTATTCGTTCCTCACTCAAATCTGTTCTCATCTTTCCTTTCTCTGTTATTTCTCTTGTGAAATCTCGAGGCATTCTGAAGAAAAAAAAGGAGTTTTTGTTCTATTACCGCAGAAGTCGCGTTCATTGAGAATCGATCAATAAATACATTTTGGCCAATGATACTTGAGGGCGACGATGGATGCATTGTCTACAAAGCTTTGATTATCTGGCGTCTCGTAACGACTTGTTTCCCGCTTAGGAACTCCCAAGTCGTCTTGAAGTTGTTTATCTGTATTCTTTGAGTCGTATTCGCTTTTTTCATGATAGCTGACACTGTGTGTTGATGATGTGCTGCATGTTGACGTGTGAACGCTACATTCCAGCCCGGAGGGAGAGAGCCAAATCTTATTTCCTTTTGAAGTAAAGTTGTTTGTTCACTTAATCTGGTCTTTCCCACCCTCCTCCCCCCCTCTCTGCTCCTTCTTCTCCTCCGTCTCATGTCAGCTCACCACAGTTATCGGTTGTCCTGGCCACGAAAGATGGTCAATAGGTATGACCCGGGTTCGCCAACACAAGTCATTTCAGCCGCCGTCCAGCTATGCCACGGTTTGCTTAAACGCGGCGAGACACGATGGCCTATCTGGAATGTATTCCCGTCTTCCGCCACGTGGTTCCATATCGTGTCGGTAGATATATAACACATGCGATTGATGCTTTTGTACTCAGTGTACTAGAGAGCGAGCATGACTGCGTGTCCTTTATATGGGCAGGCGTGCCTTCTATGTTTGTCTCATCCAAGAAGAAGATCAGAAGAGATAGAGTATGAAATTCAGAATTGCTCTTGTGAAAAAGTCGAGGAAAACATATTAATGCTTCGTATCCTCTACGGTGCATCGCGATACAGTACATATCCTTTCCATGAAAGCCAATGTCTTCTCCACAGCACGCTCTCGCCGTGCCATTCTAGCCCTGGAAAAACGAGCAAAAGAGTGACTTGCGTCATCAGGAAGAAAGAATGGCATTCACAAAAGAGATGGTGGACCCGTTGGATCGTATCTGCGTGTCTACTGCTAGTGTGTGCGTTTTCCACACTGGCACTCCCGGCCGCCAGTTCTGCATACTACGTAGACGTTTTGTTTTGAAACGTGTGACGGCTATATCTTTACCAGATGGCTTCTTACAAAACGGTTGTGATTTGGCCAGCCGGATATGAACGCCCATACTCGTACCTCTGCTCGGCAAGATGAGTTGGGCAAGTGGATATCCCAGTTCAAGGTGCGCAATGTTCGGAAAATTAGTCATTGAAAAAAAAAAAAGGGAAGGGGGGGGGGGGGGGGGGGGGGGGGGGGTTGGATTGCATTAAAGTGCAAAGATTATGGATATTTTTCGGCACTTCTCAGCTTGGGGCACTGCTTGAGTCGTTCATTCCGCTGAGAGTCGGTACGTACGGCCGCCCCCCTCTAAACCTTTTTTTCTTCTTCTCCATTTTTCTTCTGGCAACCCGATGTGGTTCATGTCGGCGGACAGAAAGCTCGACAACAAGGATGAGAGAAGCATTGGCTTGCTCCCGGGTCTCTGCTCCCGGAAAAAGAAGGAGGAGGAGAAGAAGGAGCGTGGAGAGAAGCTTGTGCGTCGCACTGCCAGAGTGGAAGAGACTCGTGATGTCTTCTTGGCACGTAGCGCATGTAGTCTCTCAAACGCAAATGATGTAATCAGGATTCAGGACGCTCCCTAATGGATGAAACCAGCGAGTGTATATCTGCAGCTCTCCTCTGGTCATAACGTGGTGGAATTTTGTGCGTGACTGTGACTGTCACTGTCGCATTGGGTGGGTTATTTATTTATTTATTTTTATTTTATTTGTTTCCAAGAAAACTCTGCTGTATTTTGTAATCACAGCATGTCTGAGGCCGCTGAAATACCTTGATACTTGTGCCTGGGTATCCATAAGCCAAATTGTAGTAGTTCGTTCTGTTTCGAAACGGAGCAGAGAAATATGGGGAGAGGCTACGTTATAGAGTGATGTAGGAAGGCCAAGTCTTGTATGTCTGCTACGGTAACGAACCCCCCGAGTGCGTTTCAGGAGACAAAGACACGGCTGAGTGACTGCGACGTTCCGCCCTCACTCGCCTGCCGTCTTGGAAGAGGTATAGTTTCAGTTTCATGCCTGCGCAACGAAAACAGATGAGTTCGTTCGTTTATATACCCCGATTTCTCTCCCGCGCCCAAACCAGAAGAGTCTGTGTACTAATTTTGAAAAAAAAAAAAAAAAGACAATACCGAACCTGAGGAGATGAGAATGACTGGAAGAACATAGGTCTACGGAAAACACAGAGCTGTGCACGCGCTCCTTTTCTCTTATTTCCATAGGCAATGCAGCTGCAGCGCTACCCTTTGCGATAAGGCGGGATAGACTATTATAATAAATCCTCTCCCCTAAATGCGAGTATGATGCAACCTTGTACCCCATCTCCATGATACCTATAGTAGCTCGAATAACCCGTTGGGCCGCAATTCCAAGAAACATACACCAGAAACCACGTTTTTTAGGCTTTGCATCCTATCACATTCGGCGCGTTGCATTGCACGCATTGTTATTATTATTGTGAGCGTTGCATACGGTCGTGGTTGTACCTGGCAGACAAACGAGGAACGGAGGAGTATAGACGCATGAAGATTATCATATGCGAAGTCTCCTTGCTATTTCCCCAATAGTATACTGGATATAGCATAAAATAGAATCTTTATATACATATGTACAGCAGAGGGAAGAGACTTCGACTTTCAAAGCACTACCACCTACCTTGATAGTATCCTCGCCGCATGTCTTCTCATGTCGTAGTCATCACTCCTATCATCTCTTCCGGGTATGTTCTGAACAAGTGGTATATTGCTGGGGATATAGACAACTCGCACTCGGCTACATCAGTTCGATGTATAATCTTCCAGGGCGTATGTCTATAAATCACTTGTTTGGGGAGTCCGAGTAAAACCCACGCTAAACTCTGTCTGGCACGAGCAGTCGAGTGGCTGCTGCTCGGATAGAAACACTCCAGTCGTGTGGAAAGGGGCCGGGGGTGCGGGTTTCGACCCATTACGTCTGGACGAATTCTCCGAGCGGGTACTGATGAGGAGTAAGCGGGAGCTTGGCAGGGGCACGTACATTGTATGTACACATGTACATACATCCATCCCACTGTACATTTCCTACTGGAGAAGAATCCGTTTCTCAACCCGCGCTCGCCGGTTCAGCCGACGTCACTTCTCGTAGGCACCTACACGAAGCCATGGCTTGTCACGATCTTTTTGACAGCACTGGGCGGATGGTTTTGGGGCACTGGGCGGATGGCTTGGAATATACATGACCCGTCTTGGTTTCATGCCGTTGTAGAGCGGCGAGTGCCTCTCTTTCGTACGTAGAAAGATCTTTGCTACATTATTTTGGCATCCAAAGAGTCTCATAGGTGTCGTTGCATGCATTATGACACAAATCCAAAATGCAGTATACGATTTGAACATCTTTTGGGGCCGGCCGGCATGGTATAAGGGTTGAATTTTCGCAACAGTACTTTTGTAGCTCATAAAATGGCCAAATAAGTATACTTTACGAAGGGAAACGCTAAATGTATATCTGGCCTATGTCTTGGTACTATCGAAGGTTACCCATTCTGATACAAATGGCGTCAGTGAGAAATTCTTCAAATGCCCGAGATGTACTGCGGCGTGTATTCTTCAACTCTGCTCGCGAGACGTAAAAAACATAAAGATGACAAGACTTGACCACACTGGTCGAGTGCCAATGCTTGGTGAAAGCAGCATGGCCTCGTGATGCAACTCAAGTAGGCGCTGACGAGTGTACAGATTGTTGTGCCACTAAGGGCAAAAGGGGAGTGCACACTCCATAAGGTGCGCTGCGGGTTTTCCTCTATATACTACAACACAGATGGAGAGGAACGACTCGACCAGCTGTTTTGAAAGGCAGAACCACTTCGTTTTGGAATCAAGCGCGAGGAAGGAAAAACAAAATACGATAAGTTTACAAATTCAAGATGCCGTTGATCATTGCCTTCAACGTCAAATGTGAAGTTGTTTGGCATTCGCCCGCTTCGTCGCCGCCACGGTTGCTATCCTAGTCGAATGCAATCCCATTATAAATCCATCTATGCTCCTGGGGAAGAGAGAAGGGGGCATAGACAAGACATTCATCTTACTGGGCTCTTGCTGAATGCAACCAAGACCGCCTCAAGAGCCAGGAGACATCAATGTCAGCGTCACAGGCGAGACTGTGATGACGTCGGCATTCTTTGCAGCCCCAAAGAGTTTTGCTGCGGATGTGGTGTGACGAGAGTCGCAACAATGGACCTCGGAGTTTCAAGAAATCGAAATCAAAGCTAACAAGCCCGAAGTTTTCCCTTTAGGAGGCCCTGGAAGTCCAAGCCCTTCCACTAGATGGTCAGGGATCCTTTGCTTGTGTATATACAAGGGCCTAATGTCAGGAGGCATCTTCTCCCACTACGCGACGTGCTCAACCGACACAATGCTCAACGTTGGCCGGGTGCAACCTTGGGCGTGTGATAGATGGCATGGCGTTATAATTCCTCGACGACCACTCGCGCCCCCATGACGTGATATGCGTTTTGCTTTTGAAAATGATTTCATGTGTCGTCAGTTTCAAGAGATTTCTTTCTAGAACTGTAGCTAGGCACAGACGTATTGCTGAACATCTCTGCGGTGTGCAAGGAAGATGGTGATGATTGATGATGGGGCTTTCTATCATCCGAGGGTTTATACCAGGGCAGTCAGATTGATTAATATGCTCGTTGAGGAAATGTGGTTGGACTTTTTTTTTTTTTTTAATTCATGACTTTCTTTCTTTCAAAGGAGCATGTCTAGCTATCTGATCACAGTTTACTTCCTCCATTGTCCTACTTTGATTCTTGAAAAGAAGAAGAGTAAGAAGAATATGTCAAGAGGTGTATATGTAGTTATCATCATGCCCATGCATGTCAACTTGACACCGTAGCTGCAGATAGAAGTGTCAGCGGCAACGTTTCACACTGCTGCCTTGCAGGGGCCGACGTAGCGTCACGTCCAGGTCGCCTTGGTACCTTGGAACCACTCAAACTGTCATTCTCTGGGTGACGAACTACGGGGACATACATGGATGGGAAGACTCGATCAGAAGATTGGAATTGTGCTTGGTTGACAAGGCCCCCGGCTCGATATCGTGCAAGCGTGCCTGACACAAAGAAGAGCGGATCAACTCATTATTTCAACTGCTGAAGGTATAAGAGAGGCACTAATGGCGACGATGCGTGTGGACCGGGAGCCTTACCACACGTGTGCTTGTATGTATGTATGTATGTATGTATGTATGTATGTATGTATGTATGTATGTATGTATGTATGTATGTATGTATGTATGTATGTATAAGGCCTGCATTCCGGCTCTATCATGGCCTAAAAGACAACCTGGCTGCGTGGACCCGGATTCCGGTGACGAATGAGCGGCCTGTAATAGTGGGCGTTGGGCTCCGTGATGATGTTGATGGTGCCGCGGGGATTGATGATGATATACGTGGACTTGGACCTATGCCCAAAGCTATGAATGAATTGTTTTTATTCATCATCATCACAAGACAACAAGACGCTATCGTATCTATAGTAGGTTACAATGATTATTAATCTCTTAATGGAGCTATGAGTGGAAATCGGGGTGGCACGAAACGGTAGGCAGGCAGGATTGCGATGGGCGTAATAATGTGAGAGTGAGAGTGTGTAAGAGTGAGTAAGGGGGTGAGCGTAACGGAACAGGGGGGTGCACGCAGAAAAGCGGGCCGCTGCCTAATTAGCAAAACGTGGCGCTTTCCATTTCGGGGCCTACACACGATAACTCGATATTCATAGATGGTGGGTTGAGTCTGGTCTGCGTTCATGTCCAGAATGCATGCCTTGGTTTGATGCGACTGGGAACTTTTGCTTTGTGTGTCGCCGCCGCGATTTTTTGAAAGTTGACGATTTCTTGCCCTCTTGGAGCATCTCGGCCGCCCTCCATCTCCCCACACGCACTGCAAGCCATCTTGCCAGCAGCTCCCGAGGTCTCACGAACCGTCCGCCTGCACAATCTCGATTGAGGCGCACAAATCTCGATCCCATCACGTCCAACACGTCCGACGCGTCCTGGTCCTGGTCCTGATCCTGGTGTCAAGAGAATCCACGGCCGTGGCCCACAAGGCTGTCTGTCTTGCCTGGTTGCTGTGGCCAGTTGATATGATATGGCCTAATGCTTTCTGGGGGGCATATAGTCAGTCTGGCCCTCGAATTATTTTATACCTCTACCTGCCAGGCGGCTTGCGGCAGGACACGGGACCAATCAGAGACCCTGGTCTTTATGCCCGAGAGACTTCTGACTGACGGTATAAACCTGAACGATTTTACATCTCCATACACGCGCGGGCGTCTACCGGCTTAGGTTGATTAAGAAATCATCCACATATGCTTCGGCATCCCATAGTCCCCGCTCTACCACCCAAATCAATAGTAGGAATTACTATTGATAAACAGAGCCCAAACCTTATTAGATGTCCTATCAGCATCACATGCTCTCGGCTAGGGGAGACAAGGAACACAGAGGGCCTGTACTTGGGCACGAAATCACTTGTCCTAGCTATAGTATTCAACCAAGGTTCGGCAGACCTTTTGGCGCAACGAATCAATTGTTACGCCGTGCTAGAATAGCGACGACGCAGGGGTAAGAAAGGTGGTTATCTAGCTCCAGGGCACACGAACTGGGAATATACGTCTATCACGGGTATACATAGCTACTTGGAAGAGTCGAGGAGTAGAGGTGGGCGCTTCTTTTCATTCTCCTTGTGGGTAGAAATACCTACATTCGACGATAGTACAGCAGCCCCTGTCGTAGTCCATGATCATAAAAATGCGAGAATATAGTGTATTCTTAAGCGCAAAGACATAATTCGTTTTTTTGAATTCATTTTAGAATTGAATAACCATAGTCTATCCTAGCTTTATTATATGGGCAACGTCGCAGTGGGCGTCGAAAACAAGACTTAGGGGTGCATACACGAGGAAAGGAGGACTACTGCGCCTTGGATCAGATCAGGCACCACCAGACCTTGTCCTCAACTTCGCCGGACGAAACAAGAGAAACAAGACCGCCCGATTCGCGACCGTGACGTACATATCCGTACCAACATGTGAGTCTGGCGATGCGTGTGCCACCCCGTGAGAAGCAGACTTGCCCTTTTGCCTCGAAACGCCACGCCTTTTCTTGCCAAGCTCGCGTATCGACATGTCAAGCCACATTCCAAGCCATGTTTCAAATGGTCCCAGAACACGGCCGGGGATTCAGAGTCTGACGTTTGCTCCATCACTTTTGTACAAATCTCGAAATACATACATCCACACATGCGGCTTGGAAAAAATCCGCCATCAGCCTATAGCGGGGGTCTGCCCTGTTCTATTATCGTTCCTCTTTTATTTTTTCAGAACAGAGCATCATCGCGTGGCATTTTGACAAGAGACCCTGGTAAGTCGACAACTGAAGTCCCCCCCCACGTCCGTCTTCTTTCTTACCAGTCCTCTCGTCGGGCCGGTGACTGGTCCGGCAATGCTTTCATCCCGGACAGCTCCCGTATACCATGCAAACAGTTGTACATATGTACATACATGCCTTATTTCACATGTGTCTGGCATGTGACCCCGGTACATTCCGTGGTCGAGAACCCCCCCCCCCCCTTGCTTTGCTTTGAGCCAAGCTTTGAGCCAAAGTTCCATCATCTCGCGAACCCTTATAGGACGTCTTGCCGCTTATCGTCTCGGCACCATGCGCGTGTTTTAGCGAGGCTACATGTGCAGATACTTGCATTGAACAAGTCGACATGGTCTTCGGCGCCTTGGTTCGCTCGACTTTGCACGTCTGTTCTTCTCGCATGATCTGCATACAAGCAACTTATGCTTTCCGGGTACCAGGGTCCAGAATCCAATGTCTTGGTCGACTGCCGAGTTACTCTGGGGCCGCTTTCAAACCCGGGCATCCCGCATCCCCCATCTATCCTATCAGAAAGGCGGGAGAAGGGCGGGAATTACATGCATTCTCCTTCTCCCCCGGTTGTATAAGTTGACGACTCGCCCACCACTTCCTCGGAGTGCTCGGTATACCAGTCTGTAGTCGCAAAGAAACAGAAAAAAAGAAGAAGCAGCAGCAAAAGGAACGGCAGCATCAACGGTAATAGCAACGGCAACAGCAACAGAAATAGCAACAGAAATAGCAACAGAAATAGCAACAGAAATAGCAACAGAAACGCCAACAGATACACCAACAGCAACGCCAACAGCAACGCCAACAGCAACGCCAACAGCAACGCCAACACCCTAATTGGTCGCACTTACTCTGCCTGATTCGCTCAAGATACCATTGACGGAAGAAGAGGCCTTGTTTCCAACATGGGACTCGGCAAGAGTGTTGGCCGCTCGCAAAGAGTAGTCGTCTCTGAAATCCGCTCCGCGACAGAAAGCTGTACCTCCATCGCCCTTGAAACTCCGGCGCCGGAACTACGCAAGAAGTATAAATGGGATCCTTTCTTAGATGACGACGTATTCGACGGCATCGATGGCGTCATTGACCCTGATTTTACGGAAAAGCAGGCTCAGATTGATCACGCTATCATTCAGGAAGATTCTCCGTATCTCGAAGTCCGAACATCCGTACGTGGATTTTCCTCTTTGCCGTTACTTCTTTGCCGTTCCTGGCATTTCCCTCCTTGCTTCTCGTCTGATGTCGAACCCTCACTTTTTTTTTTTTTTGGAGTGGAGCACTTTCTAACTCGACTTTCCTATCTGCATCAAGATTCCTCCAACTGATGATCCAGACCTGCCCGTCAATACCATCAGGGCATGGTTCCTTGGCATCGTCCTCTGCACCATCACGGCTGCTTTCAACGTGCTGCTTTCGGTAAACCGCACCCCGGCAAACATTACATCGACTATTGTGCAACTAGTTGCATATCCGTATGTTCCCCGACGCTCCCGGCAGGAGACATAATCATTCGGGCCAGATTGATTGTCAACTGCAGAGAGAGAGAAAAATAGAGAGAGAGAGAGAGACAAGCTAATGAAATGACGCAGGCTCGGGGTCGGATTGGCCAAGGTTCTTCCCAATAAAGAACGCCATGTTTTCGGTCTCAAGTTTAATCTAAATCCCGGTCCGTTCAATGTGAAGGAGCACACTATCATCACCGTCATGACCGCAGCAGGGTCAACGTTCAGCTTGGCCATAGACATTCTGCTGGTTCAGGAAATCTTTTACAAGCAAAGCTTCGGGTACGTCATGCCTCGGTGTTCGGCCTGCAGCGGCCCCGGCCCCTTCACAGAATAGAATCAGAAGGGCTGACATGACGCGCGAATGAAGCTGGGGGTTCCAGATCCTCCTCGTCGTTTCCGCCCAGGCCATGGGGTTCGGCGTCGCCGGCGTCGCCCGACGATATCTGGTCTGGCCATCGTCCATGGTTTGGCCCGCGAATTTAGTATCGTGCACAATCATGTATTCTTTACACAAGCACATACCGTCAGACATATCGCAAACGAATGGTTGGAGAATGTCAAGATATAAATTCTTCATCGTCGTTGCGCTTTCGGCGTTTGTGTATACCTGGATTCCCACTGTTTTCGCCCGGTTTCTATCGATATTCGGCTTCGTGTGCTGGATCGCGCCGCAGAACGTCGTGGTCAATCAGCTTTTTGGCACCTTTACTGGTCTTGGTCTGGTGCCTATTACCTTTGATTGGATGACTATCTCGTCTTTTCTAAACAGTCCGCTGCAAACCCCATTGTTTGCTATCTTGAATATTGGATTTGGGTTTTTGATATGCATGTTCGGGGCGATTGGCCTTGCTTACGCTGGTCCCGACTACTACAAGTACCTTCCTTTATCGTAAGTTTTCTGCGATTTCCACTCCTGTTTACTTTTCTTTGTCTTCTTTTTTAGAAAAAAAAAGAAAAACTGATATAAAAAAAACTTGATATAAAAAAAGCATCTTCCTCCTACTTCTGACTTGCTGACGTTCCATCCTCTCAGTGCAAACAAAAACTTTGACAGATATGGCAAAGCATACAACACGTCAAGGATTCTCACTCCTGATTTTACAGTCAATGAGACTGCTTACGAAGAGTACTCTCCCATCCTTCTGGGCGCAACATTTTCTCTCAGCTACTGCATGGCCTTTGCCACTCTGGCGGCGACCGTGACGCATTGTGGGCTGTTTTACGGCCGTGATATCTGGCGTCGGGCGCGAGATTCCAAGTCGGAGAAACCAGATATACACATGAAGCTGATGAGAAGGTATAAGGAAGCCCCTGAATGGTGGTTCTTAGCCATCTTCGCAGTCAGCTTCGTCTTCGGCATGGTTTCATCTCAGGCCTGGGAAACGCATCTCCCCTGGTGGGCTTACATCATGTGCATCGCCATAGCTCTCGTCTTCTTTATTCCCATTGGCATGATTCAAGCTGTGACGAATCAGCAGCCCGGACTGAACATCATCACGGAGATGATTGTCGGTTACATGTATGTCTTTACACGGCAAATGTCTTGTGTTTCACTGGCATCCCCTCGTTTTGTTTTCTTTTTCGATTATATTTCTTCTGCTCTGGTTGTTGAGCTTTTGTCGACTAATAATGCAAAAAAAACTCGAATCAGGCTTCCCGGTCGACCACTGGCTATGATGCTATTCAAAAGCTGGGGATATATGACTGCATCAACTGGCCTGACATATATTTCGGACATGAAAATCGGCCATTACATGAAGATTCCTCCACGCAGCATTTTCTTCGCGCAAGCTTTCGCCGTCTTCTGGCTCTCGATAGTGCAGATTGCGACCTATAACTTCCTCATGGGGAACATTACGGGGATATGCACCGAGAGGCAGGCACAGGGATTGAGTTGTCCCCAAGCCACGGCGTTTTTCAATGCCAGTGTAATTTGGGGGGTCATTGTAGGCCAAGATCCGATCGCTGCTCCCACTTGTTTTTTTTTTTCCTGACACGGCTAACTGTCCTTTTCTCATCTTTCAGGGCCCTAAGCGTGTTTTCGGTCCCGGCAGCTTGTACGTCTTCTCCCCGATCTCGTTTCTGATTCTGGTTCCTGGTTCCTGGTTCCTGGTTCCTGCCTCCTGCCTCCTGCCTCCTGCCTCCTCGCTCCACGTGTTTCTCGTCAGAAAGCTAACCAACGGCAGTTATGCGTGGACCAACTGGTTCTGGCTCATCGGAGCTGCCTGTCCCGTGATTCAATACCTCGTTGCGCGCCGCTATCCACGCAGCTTTGCTCGGTATATCGTGTGGCCGGCTATATTTAGCGCCGCCGGTTTCATCCCCCCTGCCACTCTCTACTACATGCTCCCATGGGTGATTGTGGGCATAATTTTCAATGGATGGATTCGACGGAGATACTTTGGCTGGTGGAGTAAGGCGCACCCGTATCGAAATGTCCCCAACATACCCGTCCATGTTGCTAACGAGTCCGAACAGCTCAGTACAACTATGTGCTTTCAGGCGGCCTCGACATTGGAGCACGGATGTGTACGGTCCTTGTAGCTCTTGGCCTGGGTCTAGGTAACGCCAAATTCCCAAATTGGTGGGGGAATACAGTCATGATGAATACATTGGATTTTACCGGAGACGCTGTCACGAGGAAGTTTGTGCCGAACGTGACGGAACCTATCGGTCCAACGCACTGGTGAGAGGGGGACAAGAACTCGACAGTGGTAGGAAGGGTTGTGGCCTCGTCGGTTTATGGACGGATATTTTGGGGAAATGACGGGGGATAGTCGTATCTTCGTACATAGAGTCAGTTGCATGAATACAGGAATGCATGCGACGGGACAGGACGGGAAGGATGGATATGTTGTATTATTATTGATTTGAACTGCTATTTTCAACTTCTCGCAGCATGCTGTAGCACCATGTTGTAGTATTGTCGATTTTAATTGTGATTTTTTCTGTCAATTTCTCGAGCGTGCTGTAGCACCATGTTGTAATATCATCGATTTTAATTCTGATTTTTCTATCAACTTCTCGAGTGTGCTGTAGCACCATGTTGTAATATCATCGATTTTAATTCTGATTTTCTCTGTCAACTTCTCGAGTGTGATGTAGCATCATGCTCTGTTTATTCCTGCGCTCACGAATTCTCCTGGTCTGGTCTGGTGTGCGGTTCGATTTTTGTATATGGCATTGATATTGCCGTCGGGCACACACGCATGATGCAAGTGGCCAATCCTGGTCCGGCCCAGTCCCCACATTGCCTCGCATGCACATGCTGCTGCGCTAGCGCCCGCCCCGGCCGCCCGGCCAGCCAATCAGCCAGCCAGACGGGTCAAACGTCATCCATCCGTCCATCCAGACTCCAAACCGCCAACCAACATTGAAGTCACCATCGCCGACCAAGCCTCGGTGCAACGCGCGAGCCCCGACGTCCAAGAACACATGAAGCGTCTCTCATAGCCCACCCTGCGTTTCTCACTTTGACCCGTCCTGCGTCTTTTCCCAACAGGATGATGTCCTCCACCAACGAGGAGGATCCCTTCCTCCAAGTCCAACAGTATGAACTGCCTCCCTCCGCCGCCCTCGGAGAACCCATACGCACCTCGCCAATCGGAACTAACACAACCTCTTCTTCTCGCTCTCCAGAGATGTCCTCGCCCAACTATCATCTACCCGTCCCCTCTTCGCCTCCTACCTCCGCATCCGCTCCCTCTCCACAAGCCCATCCTCCCCAGAACTCGCCTCCGCCCTCGCCGACCTCGAATCCTCCCTCGCCTCCCTCGCAGAAGACCTCACCGACCTGGTCGCCTCCGTACAGGCCATCGAATCAAACCCCTCCCAGTATGGCATTTCCGCCGACGAACTCGCCCGCCGCAAACGCCTCGTCCAGGAAGTAGGCGGCGAGATTGAAGACATGCGCGAAGAACTCGTCTCCAAGACCACGCTCGCCGGTTCCGGTCCCGGTGCCGCCACGACTGCGTCTGCGTCGTCCGCAAAACTGCCCGACCCGGGCTCCTTTGCCGTCTCCGACGACGACGCAGACGGGGACGGGGACGGCTACGCCGAGTTTGAGCACCAGCAGCAGCTAGGCATGATGCGCGAACAAGACGAGCACCTCGACGGTGTCTCTCAGACCGTCGGCAACCTGAGACGCCAGGCAGGCGACATGGGTCGCGAGCTAGAGCAGCAGACCGAGATGCTACAAGTGGTGGACGAGACGGCGGAGAGAGTCAGCGGGCGCTTGCAGAGCGGCATGCAGAAGCTGCAGCATGTGATGCAGCGGAATGAGGACCGCTGGAGTGGATGCTGCATTTCCGTTTTGATTTTTCTCCTGATACTGCTGTTGCTTCTGTTGGTGATTTTATAGGATGATGATTGATGGCGATTGGATGGGGTTTTCTTTTTCGGGGGGGTTTTTTTTTATTCTATATAGCGTGTTTACATCCGGAACTTCTTTTTCTTTTTATATATCCCTTGCCTGCTACGTTTACCTGTTTAGATTTTATAGATATATGTTTTTTTCCTCTTTTTCTTTTTTGTTCTCTTTTTTTCCCTTTCTTTTCCTTTTCCTTTTTTTTTTTCTTTTTTTTCACCTCTCCATCGCTTCAGCCGTATTATCCTAGCTAGCCCATCATCACGTCTTCACAAAAAACAGTCTCACAAAACACAACCACATGCTTCCCAGAAAATTAACCAGATATGCAGACTGTTGCGATTCACAAACCTTCTATTTGGTCCATCATCAAGTCTTCGCTCTGTTACCGAGACCGTGAATCACATACATCACATAACAGGCGTCTATTTCTCTATCCTGAAAAAAAGACGAATGAAACTCTAGATGCATTGATTATGCGCGCGCGTACGCGTGTATACCTGACGCTTTTCTCCTTATTATCCCTGTATTCTTTTGTTCTTTTACCTGAAGATACCTAGTGATTTTCCATTTTTCCCTTTTTTTTATTTCTTCTTCCTGGACATATACTCTCCATCACCAGTCTCCCGCCCAAAGCAATCATAGTCATAATGCAGCGCCAGTCGCAATTGCGCCGTTCCCATGCCATACACTCCGTAACGAGCAATTCTTAACATCCCGCCGGAAAAAGGAGGGTTATCTAATAGGGCTCAGGCCAGGAACCTGGTTTCATCATCACGTTTGTTTATTCCTTTGTCTATTTATTATTCTTATTATTTTATTTCTTTTTTTGTCCTCTGAGTTTAAGCTTCGACATGCAGAACGCTAGGCTATTATAGGGAAAGGACATCGCCTTTCGGAACATTTCCTGCTCGTCAACAATTCGCGACGTGGGAACCAATCCTGCAACTATGCTTGGACTGTCCTTAAACTATCCTTTGACTATCCCAAAACTACCCCTGAAGTACCCTAGAACCATCCTAGAACCAACCCAGCTCTAAAACATGCCTCTCCTATCCCAATGCCAATCCTTTATCTTTTCGAAGAATATCCGCCAAAGCGCGTAAAGATCCAGCAGCGGAAGAGTGCGGGGGTGCCCTGTTCGGAAACTCCACCAGGGCAAGCCGCAGAGCCGCCACAGCCGCGTTCCCATAAAAGTTGAGGAAGCGCTGCTCGTGGCCGTCAATCATGGCGCGCAGGACAACCATCTGCGTGTTGGAAACCTCGCCGGAGGGGCAGTTGACGATGCTCGCGAATGCTTTCCAATAGTGTGTGGGCGGGTACGGGTTCGTCTTGGAGGACTTACTAAAGTCCCGCAACGCGATGGAGGCGAAGCCTGCTCCCAGACCGGCCATTCGATCGTTATGTTTCTGTTCGGGGATCCATGAGGGGCCCTCCTTTTTCCAGCCGAGGGCTATCCGGCCTCCCTCGAGTTTCTCGTTGCCTCGCGATCCGAAGAGTACGGGACACGCGATCCTGAATTTGGCGATGACAATGTCCATGAGGGATTGTCCCCGCCATGAGAAATCTTGGTGGGAGAATATCTGGGCTGTAAAGACACCGATGGGGTCTGCGGCTTTGGGGTCCGCTCTGCATTCGTTGATGAACTGGCGAATGATGTTCTTGGCGATCATGTTGATTAAGTAGACGAACATAGACGGCAATGTAGGTCCGTTGTTTGGGCCGTCGACGCTTGCTGGCGGTCTGGGTGTTGCGACAAACTGGCTGGCATCGACCATTGGGCTGGGAAGCTGCCCATCAAGCGACTGACGAAGCAGTGCCATGAGCTTGCTGGTCTAACCCAAAAGGCGGTGATGAAACACCACTTATTTTAGTGATTGGCCATGCATTTTTTCGAGCATGCATACATGTATAGTTATGAAAGTTACGTTGCACGGGATTGTCCAAACTTACTATTTGCACATTCGCTCCCTTGACGCCGGTCAATTGGCCAATGGATATGCGAATTTCCCTCCGAAAGGAACCGACTTTGCCCTTCAAAGGCGAACCTGGGACCTTTGATTCGTTTATGAGATCGGTTCGGAGTCGCTTGAGAGCTTGATGGATCTGTATGTATCGATCCGACAGTGGGTCTAGAGATGATGGCTTTTGCTGTGCTGGCTGGGCTAACGATGCAGAGATTGGTTGCTGGGTTGTGGAAGCAACACTCGAAATTCCTACTGAGGGCTTTTTCTGGCCCAAATCTGATGACTGCTGAGGTTTGTCTTGTTTCTGGCCAAATGTACCAAACGGATTACTATTTGCAGATAGCGCATTAGGCTGATGCCGCTGCTGTTGTGATGGTGGTGGTAGTGCGCCCGGCGGCTGTGTCTTCAACTGCGCTTGCGCGGGGTTCTCAACCTTCTTGTCTTGTGACGACGCCGGAGCAAGATTCTTCTCCCCGGTTGGCTTGTCGCTCGACTTCACGACTGCCTTGGCAGGCTCTGGCTTTGGCAGCAGAGGCTTCGGTATCGACTTGGCCTTCAGCTCCTGCAGCCTCTTCTCTTCGGCCGCGACGGCTGCTTCTGCCCTCAGTCTTTCCTTCTCTCTGCGCTCCTGTGCTATGATCTGCTTTTGCTTCTCCTTGAGTTTATGCAGGTCAAAGACCCGGAGGGCCAGCTCCCTCACGCGTTCGTGTTCGACCTGCGCCGCGGCAAGGGCATCTCGATGACTCAATTCTGTATTGCGATCATCTAGGAGGAAACTGGAGACGTAGTCTCGTTCGGGATTCGAGAGTAGCTGACTTCTTCTCTGCGGTGAGGAATTCGGCATGGCGTTGGTCGTGTATGAGACAGGATGGAGGAAAGGAGGTGGTGTTGCTATCGTGTATCGAGATAATTTTTAGAGTTTTGAACGAAGGCTAATGCTCCTGAACGTTTCGGCCGGTATCTGTTTCAAACTTTAACTGTTTTTTTTTAGAGGGATGTCATTAGACTTTGTCATCAGCGGCTGTGAGGAGGGTTGAATGAGACTATGATACATACCCTGAGTGATTAGCCACCTAGTGCCTACGAAAATGTGGGGAAGTTTACTGAGTGAATTAGATTATAGAGGTTAAAGCTATTTAAGTACCCGCCGAGATCACGTGTATTAGGGTGCTAAGCAGAGGGGATGTAGTACACGTTACTTCGCGGCAGGGCTAGTACAGGTGGCTAATCATTCAGGGTGTGTATTGTGTTGTACATTCACTATTAAAGGACGATGACAGGTACATACAGTGCTGAGGTACGTACCGCGCGCCAGATGGATGTGGACTGGTTTGAAGTATTCCAATTGGACCAGCCATCCAAGGAGGCACCCGCCTAAGTTGAGGGGGAAGGGGCGACGGACGAGGGGGAGCGGGGTTTCGTTTTGCCTGCACGCGCCGTATTGCATAAAAATGGATGTGATCGTATCACATTGGTGCGCTAGACACCCCTCCTATATACCCTCTAACACACCCTTACTCCTAGATAGTCATATGTATATCAAGAGCCAAGGAGCAATCAGTGGATTTGTTTTGCTGCTCGTATGTCGCCTAATTGGTTATTTCTCATAGGTGCATTTTCCATCGCCCATTTTATCGCTATACATGGGTGGTTCGAACTAGTGGTCTGGGGAAGTCGCAGGTTAAATGTTACGGAATCTTGGCTAGCAACGATGCTTGTAACCATCGTGCCAAAATCTCTGCTGCAGCCATCACTTGAACGACGTAACACTAAAAGCCTCCCGGGCCTACAACTATTGTATAAGTGATCACATCACATTATCTGGTGCGCTAGACCCCCCCCCCTCCTATATACCGTGCAACACGCCGCCTTGTTCCGACGCGCTGCAGGGTAACGAAAGGAACTTTTATTTGTAAAAAAAAAAACAAAAAAAAAAGTGAGAGAAATAGGATAAAAACCCACTGCCCCTTCCCATCAGAAGCTATCAGCGTCATCGCAAGTCACCGAGCTGCCAATGATCACCAGTCATCGGATATACTCCCTCGTAAGAAGGATGTCATTGCATAGCTCAATGATGCTGCAGGTTGATCCATCAATGTCAGTGGAGAAGACAACAACCAGACCAGTGTCATGTCTGGTCTGATTGCTGTGTGTACAGAATCCATGTGCCACCATACAGCTAGGTAGATGGATATCTAGTGTGGCATCAAGGACCGGCACCGTCGGCAAGCCCCGCGCGAGAGAGGGAAACCAAAAAAAGGCGTGGGCGACGTTGTTGGGCTCACCCGAGAGCATAACGGTTTGATAAAGTCAAGCTCGTACCATGCTCGTACCGTGCTCGTACCGATGGAAGTTTGAGGCAAATTAATTTCCGTGGCAGGGACACGGGGAGAGAGAGGGGGAGCGCACTTGCACAAGGTTTCGGCATCTGGATGGAGTAGACCCTCAAACATAGACCAGACAGACTTGGCACCGCACCAGACAAGACTTTTTGCTGGTGCCGCTGATGACGTTGTTGGCCTGACATTAGAGTTTCTCCCTTCATCCGTCTGATTCGGTGCATCCACCCACTAGCCCCCATGTCGCCGCTGTTTGGGAGTTTGGGAGAGTCTGGTGGACGGGTCATGGTGGTGTTGTTTTTGCTGTTGCTGTTCTCGTCGCTGTTGTTGAGGACCAAAGACCAAGTCCCCCCCCCCCCCCCCTCAGCCATGTCCCTTTATGGCCAGGCTGTTTCAAAGCTGATGAACACTCTCAGCGGTGAGCAGCATTGTGATGCATGACGCGGACAGTTGTATTTGCCGTCCGGATGGTTCCGCACACCAGCCCCGTCACCCCAGCAAATGTGGAGGGAAGGGCCATGGTGGGACATGCAGAACAAGTCGTGCTGAACGCGCGAGCAGATTAACGAACAGCCGGCTTTGGCATCTCCTTGTGTCGACCAGACGTCGTAAGGAAGCGAGTGAATGAATGCGGCTGGCCCATCTCGGCCGTTCAATGGCTTGCTACTGGTGGAATCGACTCGGCATAGTCTGATCGATGTCGACATTGAACAGCCACCCACGCCTCTGCCCACGCCCGCGCCAGCGCCAGCACCAGCACCAGCACCAGCACTGTGCCGGCGTCACTGGCTCGGCCCACACCATAGTGCCGGTACCAGACATGATGTACACATGCACACGGCCTGGTTGGCTGTCCTCGCGACAATACTTCCGGTCGAGTCGCCTGCGCCTGCGCCTGCGCGTGGGCGGGCAGAGGCAGAATCGGCAGACGCCAGCCAGCGGGTCGGGCGTGCGTGTTGCCGGCGTTGCTTGTCTTATTTGCACACACAGCGTCAAAAGCCCTGACCAATGTTCCATGATGCCAGGCTCACCCATTGATAGATGCTGGTTGTCCATCGCATGCGAATGCTGCGCCCGACGTCCCGGCAGTCCAAGGTGGCTAAAGTGCCTGGTCTGGCTGGGCTGGGCCAGACGGGACGACTTCGGTGCTGGGGCGCGCTGGGCTGGGCTGGGTCAGGCTGGCCCCTCGCTCCTTCCTCACACTTCCTGTCAAGTCTGGTCGTCTCAATGCTTGCTCCCCCCCCCCCCCCCCCCCCAAGGCTTCCTGCCTTTGCTCGCCCCCTCGGCCAGCCAGCCAGTGAGCTAGCCAGCTTCAGCTCTCCCCGCCCTCTGACCCGCGGGCAGGTAGGTAGCTCAGCTGCTGACCTTCATCTGTTCTCAACTCGGTCCTTCTCTCCATCAATCTCTCCTGTCCCTCTCTCCCGTCCCGCTCCCACTGCCTATTGTGCACCACAATCATCAGTCCACCGTCTCTTGTTTGGAGCTGGACGTTTCCCCTCTTCTCTGCATCCTCTTCATCCCGTTCCGCCTTTCTTTCCATTCCGTTCATCATACAGCTGCGCTACCTCTTCCTCTGTTCGTTTGCCCGCTCCTTGGCTCTTCTCGAGCGCTCGTTTCTGCAAACCAACCGCAGTTCACCCTCCTTTCTGGCAGCCACGTGCATCAATCACATCACATCCATCCGTACCGGCGTCCTCTCCAAGGGGCAACTTCGCGTTACTTGTCTCTCAAGCTGCCTACCTGCCTACCTGCCTACCTACCCACCTACCTGGCTATAGCTTGGACCCAAGCTCCTCATAGTCGCCAAGACTCTTGTTCGCTGAAATCGTCGAGCCCAGCTACGTACGACCACCCTCGACGGGAAGAAGGATCGAGCTTCCCATCCCAAAGCAACCAACCTCTTCTCTTCCTTCAGAGCCTGCATAATTGCCACAACTTTGCCTCGGTTTCTCCATCCCAACGACTAGGACGACAGACCGGCCGCACTCGACGTGCTCATTAATACTTTTCATCCTCCAACTGCTTGCTGTGTGCGTCTGACTGCCCATCATGGAGCAGCAGCAACACCAGCAACACCAGCCGCAGCAGCAACAGTCGGCGCAGCAACAGCCGACTGGCGGAGTCCCTGGACCTACTGGAAGAAGGCTGCACATTGCTCATCGGCGAAGCCCCTCGGAGCTGACCCCATTGATGAGCATGTTTGCCAATCCTGGAAGTAAGTTTTCCTTGCTCCATCTATTTGATATTAATGAAGCCTCACGCTTGCCGTCGTCCTCTTCGTCTAAAAAGGACATGTACATGACTTTTTAACCCTTTTGCCATGAAACCCCCCTTTCTTCGCCCTCTGCTTCTACCTCAATGCTCATGCCTCTTTCATGCCTTCATCTATGCTCTAATTGCCCTCGAAAAGCAAACCTACGCATCTCTTATTGCTCCTCATGTTCAAATTTGAATTGCAAACAATCGAAAACTGACTGGGCGTTTGTCTTCTGTCGATAGTGGAACAATTGGCTATCCAGCAGCAAATCGAGCTGTTGCAGCAGCAACAACAGCAGATCCAGGCTACTCATCAGCAGTATGTCAATCTGGGCATGATACCTCCAGGCCAACCTATTGGTCCCAATGGCGCTTTCAATCCTTTACAGCCCATGGGTAATGCTTTTCAATTTCCCAACCAGATGGGACAGCAGAACCTAGCCCTTCCCACCCAGCAACATTCACATCGCCGTAATCAGTCGGCAATGCCAAACATGGGCATGGGTCCTCCTCCTGCACCATCATCGGGCGCCTCTGGATCTACTTTTGGCAGTTTCGAAGCCCCTCAGACGCAATCTCGAGAGAATACTGGCGGCCGTGGAGGTCGCGGAGGCTCTACTGGAGGCCATCAGCGCCGCCATTCTCTTGCTTTAGCTGATGCAAAGAAGGCTGCAGAACTCGCTCAGCAAAAACGCACCACGAGCGGCTTCCAGTTTCCTGGGCCGTCATCATCGAGCTTGGACAAAACAGACGATGAAAACAAGCCGGTTTCTGCGTCCACCCATTTGGACGTTTCTGTCGCCCAGGGCTCTAACAGGGGCCGTGGTGCTCACGGACGAAGCCAGAGCATGGCTGCCAACGGTCGAGGAGGCGTGTCCGGTGGATTGCGTTCGAGTCAATACAGCACTGGTGGAGATGGCGATTACCGACGTGGAGGTGGCCATGGACGCAGTGGATCCAGAAACTTTGAGGGCAACTGGCGCAACCAAGGTCAAGGTCAGGATCCTGTCAGCACTCCAGCTCCCAGCTTCCAGCCTGGGCATCGATCTCGAGGTTCCATAACTCAGTCTGTCTCTTCTATTGGTGCATTTCAGTACAACCCAAATCAGCAGCCCCAGCTCTTGCAGCTGCCTGGCCAGATAATGATTCCTCAAATGTATGGACAGCAGTTGAATGCTGTCCAGCTCAGCCAGCTGCAAGCTCTGCAAGCCGCTCAGCTGAATAGTCAACAGTTTCAGGGACTTCAGACCTCGCAGCATGCTAGCCATATGGGCGGTCAGCAGCCGCAGCAGCAGCAGCAGCAGCAGCAGCAGCAGCAGAGAAAGACACTGTTCACCCCTTACCTACCACAGGCGTCTCTCCCAGCCCTTCTTGGCGACGGACAGTTGGTCTCTGGTATCCTCCGCGTCAACAAGAAAAACCGAAGTGATGCTTACGTGACCACCCAAGACGGTCTCCTCGATGCCGACATCTTCATCTGCGGTAGCAAAGACCGTAATCGTGCCTTGGAGGGCGACCTCGTTGCCATTGAACTTTTGGACGTCGACGAGGTATGGTCCCAGAAACGGGAGAAGGAAGAAAAGAAGAAACGCAAGGACATTACAGACACTCGCTCCGGCTCTACGAGTCAGGCAAGTGCAAGTGCTGGAAACAATGATGATAACTCCACCAACAACAACAGCAGCAGCAACAATCCACCCGAGGGCGGCATTCGAAGACGTGGAAGTCTGCGCCAGCGACCCACGCAGAAGAAGAATGATGATGTTGAAGTTGAGGGCCAGAGTCTTTTGCTCGTTGAGGAGGAAGAGATTAGCGACGAAGCGAAACCGCTGTATGCCGGTCACGTTGTGGCAGTTGTTGAGCGTGTTGCTGGACAAATGTTCTCTGGTACCTTGGGCCTGCTTCGTCCTAGTAGCCAGGCCACCAAGGAAAAGCAAGAGGCAGAGCGTGCTGCCCGTGATGGGACCAACAACCGCCATAATGATTCGCGTCAGCAAGAGAAGCCCAAGATTGTATGGTTCAAGCCCACAGACAAGCGTGTGCCTCTCATCGCCATTCCCACAGAACAGGCCCCTCGTGATTTTGTGGAGAAGCACCAAGACTACGCCGATCGCATCTTTGTCGCCTGCATCAAGCGATGGCCCATTACATCGCTGCATCCATTTGGTACTCTTGTCGAACAGCTTGGTCGCATGGGCGATCTCAAGGTGGAGACGGATGCTTTGCTACGCGACAATAACTTCTCCTCCGATGAGTTCTCGGATGCTGTCCTGCGCAATGTAGGATTTCAGGACTGGTCAGTCTCCAAGGAGCAAGAGGAAGCCGAAGCCCAATTCTTGTCACGCCGTGACTTCCGTGAAGAGAATACGTTTACCGTCGACTTTAATGGAAGTGCTGAGCTTGGAAATGCCATTCATGTCAAGTCGCGCTCGGATGGAAAGATTGAAGTGGGTATTCACGTACCGGATGTCACTCACTTTGTCAAACCGAATTCGCTTGTAGACCGGGAAGCCAAGAAACGCGGAACTTCTGTGCAGCTCATCAATCGCTTTTGCGCCTTGCTCCCGTCTAAGCTATCCAATGATGTGTGCTCTCTTGAGCCGGACCAGGAACGCTTCACCGTCTCCGTTGTCTTCAGCGTCAATCCCAACACCGGTTCTGTGGCTGAAGGCGATAGCTGGGTTGGTAAAAGTATTATCAAGAGCTCGGGCAAACTTAGTCTCAAGGAAATCGATCAGGCCATCAACAACGCGGCTGAATATAGCAATGAGGCTGCTGCTTCGGTGAAGACCATCCAGATCCTTCAGGCAGTAGCGCAAAAGTTCCGCGAGGCACGCTTGGGTGCGGGAGGCGAGCCCATTGCTCCGCTGCGGCTATTACAGCAGCTCGACGACGAGAACAACCCCGTACAGCATAACATCTTCGACTCTTCTCCAGCCCTCGAGATGGTTGAGGAGCTGATGCACAAGGCCAATGCCTACGTGGCGCAGCGTCTGGCCGAGGGCCTGCCCGAAAAGGCATTGCTCCGACGTCAGGCTTCCCCCAACCCTCGCCGACTGCAGACGTTTGTTGAGCGGATGAACGCGCTGGGATTCGATATCGACGCTTCTGGAAGCGGCGCGCTTCAGAACAGCTTGTTCAAGGTGGATGATGCGGACGTCCGCAAGGGCATGGAGACGGTTGTGCTCAAGGCCATGCACAGAGGCAAGTACTTCATCACGGGCAAGACGTCCAAGCATTTGTGGCCACACTACTCGCTTAACCTCGGCTTGTATACACACTTTACCAGCCCGACGCGGCGCTATGCCGACATCATCGTTCACCGTCAGTTGGAGGCTGTCCTGTCGGAGGGCAAGATTGAGTTTGCGGACGATTTGGATAGTTTGGTCAAGACGGTGGAGTCTTGCAACACCAGGAAGGAATCAGCACAAAATGCGCAGGATCAGAGTATTCATATCGAGTCGTGCCGCACCATGGACAAGAAGCGACAGGAGGCCAACGGCGATCTCATTGCCGAAGGAATCATCCTCTGCGTGTACGAATCGGCATTTGACGTGCTCATTCCGGAATGGGGGTTCGAAAAGCGCGTGCACTGTGACCAGCTGCCTCTGAAGAAGGCTGAGTTCAGGAAGGACAAGCGAGTGCTAGAGCTCTACTGGGAAAAGGGCGTGCCCAGCTCGGCGTACGTGCCTGAGGATGAGCGGCCCAAGGCTGCTGCATCACAGAGAATGACGAACGCCATGGCAGCGGCTCGGCAGGCGGAAGCGGCGGAGAAGGCCAGGAAGGAGCGGGAGGAGGCTGCGCGCAAGCAGACTGTGACGGGAACGATTTCGACGGATGACGTGGACGCGCTGTTTGCCGACGATGATGATGAAGACAACACATCTGACATGACGGAAGCCATGGCTGGAGCGTCTCTTGCCGAACGTCCTACGCAGAGCGTACCGGGATCGCCTTCTCGATCAACGTCGAGCGCGGGCATCCTCCACCGAACTCGATCCGATTCAAAGGTACCCGTCACGGAGGCAGTAGAGACGCGCTTGACAAACAAGGAGAAGTATCTGAAGCTGTTCAAGCTGAGAGAGGAAGGCGGAGATTACATCCAGGATGTGACGGAAATGACTCGGGTACCCATTATTTTGAAGACGGATCTGAGCAAGAGTCCACCGTAAGTACATGGTGGAGATTTTTGTTTTGTTTTTCGCGATGCTAACGATAGTATGAACCACAGATGCCTAACCATTCGGTCGTTGAACCCTTTTGCACTGTAAATATCGGCAGCACTGGTTGATGGGCCAAGTATGAAATAAAATACGTAAGACACGAGGCGGTAAACCAGACTGAAGTCGAGTAAGCCAGGAGAGGTAGATGCAGCACGGCGGGTGATGGGACAGGGGACAGGAGGAAGTATCGGCCGAGGTGGGACAAGAGATGGAGAGGCGCCATGGCCATGTCGGCTTTATTATGGTGGGGGCTCCGTCCAGGGGTCGAGGCCGATGATTGCTCGTTGTTCATGATATCATGAGAGGAGCCAATGTCAGAAGCAAGTGACGAAGCAGACGATAATATTCGCGAATTGGGAGGCAGGCTGGAGAAAAGTATAGCAGTGAAGTAGTAGTATAGTGGCAGCAGGTTGATGTGGCTGAGCTAGTCACGCGAGCAAAATGAAACCATGATAGTTTATACGTTTGTACTTTTGGAGCCTTGACGGTAGGAGGTGTCTGTCTAGTGGATGCGACCAGGATCCATGTACGGAACAGGAACCGACTGACATGACTTAATGTTTTGCTTACAAGGCTGGTTGCCTATGGCAGATGCAAGACGCAGCAGGCCGGATCAGAAGAACACATACAGCCTGAGCAATTGAATAACCGTGAGTAGGTAGAGGCGAAGCCTTCTCGTCCCTAAAGATGTGGGTGGTATAGACATACATGCACCTAATTCTAGCTAGATATGGCTTCATTGGTTTTCGGAACATTGGTATCTGGGAAACAATAGACAAAATCCTTTACTTGCCATAGTCGTTCCGTCCATGTTAACCTGACTCGATGGCGCACGTCGAGCACCACCATCTCATAAGCTATCGATTTTTCCTCTTCAGACACGGGCATATTGGGCGCTAATCCTTCAACGGCCGTCCATAGCCCTCGCAGCATGCCAATTCATGCCACCACGTCTATTGCAACATTGCAGCCTGTGGTCTGCAGTCATGCTTCTTTCTTCCCCGCACATATTTTCCGGCTTGCCTCAGACAAGCCATCAACGCCATATACACTCTCCTCACCACAATCATGTACGTTGGTCTGCTGCTCTAGATGTCTGCTTCAGTCCAGTCGGGCAACCTCTTCCTCCCCATGTTGCTGTGTCTGACACCTCCCCTGTTTCCCACTTTTGTACAGCCGGCCCTCGGGCAAGCCCGCGGAATGCCTACTCACAACGTGTGTCTCAAGCAGCATTTTGACGCCCAAACAAATACAAAGAAGCCCCTTGGTTTGTATTTTTATTTGAATGAAAAGAAGAGCAGGAAAAAAAAACAACTAAGGCCCTTTTCTGGTATATTTCATGATTGCCATCCCTTCGTGTCGAGGGAGTCGGCTGGATATAATATGAATTGCAGGCAGCTGATGCCCTTTCGAAAAAGGAAACAGAGCCGTGTGTTCTCATCGCCCGCTTCGCGCTCATAAAAAAAACTTTCAAAAAGGACGCGACTCCAAGTACGCTTGGGCTTTGGCCCACGCGATTTTGTCTGCTTTTGGAAGCTCATTCAACGCTAGAGTCTGCAAGCCCTGGTTGATGGCATTCACAAAGTCGACACAGACGCGGAAGTCTTCTGTCAATTCTTCCGCAAAGGGCACAAATGTCTCGGGGAAGACTTCAAGACGTTGAGCCCGCTTCTCGCGACTGTCTGATACTTCATCATCATCGAAAAATGTTCTAATAGCAATGCCAAGACCAATATCGGGCTCATGCAAAAATGGAAGTCTTTCATCATGAAATCAAGGGTCAGTCTGTCATCGCTGTGTTTTGAAGGGAGAAAAGAGGAAGGGGAACGCGTTCGCAGGACATCTTACCTTTGGCTAATGTCGAGATAATCATCTCTTTCCCTCTTGCACTGTCCATACATAAACATGGACGCCACAATGGCCTCCATCAAGTCGCGGTCAGTCTCGCGAACCGCTGTAGAAAGAGAGCGGAAGGCCAAAAGGCTCTTGTTTAGAGGTCCAGTATATCCGTACACCTGATGGCGCAGCTTCAGCAGCGTAGCGCATTGGCTGATTAACACCAAGCTCGACTTATCTTCATCCGTGCCGCGGCGGGGCAGACCGGCGATGCCTTGCTGATGCTTCGCTCCCAGTACGCCATGCTTGACCAGTTCGAAAGCGAGCAAAGCCGCCTCATCGAGCCCGGAGACTTCTGGGCCATTCTCGCTGGCATCCTTGAGCGCCAGCAGAGTTGTTGCCAACGCATTGCCCCATTTCGTCAAAGTATGCGAGTCGTCAACATAGCCCCGCAAGTGAAGGAATCGCCAGATGGCAATAGACGTCACCATTTCCATGCTGTCAATGTCTCTGATCTTGTTTCCCTTGGCCAAAGTTTTCTCCACAAAGTCGGAATTCGCGAGCGCCAGCACTTCTAGGTAGATGGGACCAGCAAAATCGGCAGGGAAAACGCTGCGCAAATCACTTTCCTTGACGTTCCAAGTTGCCACCAACTGAGAAGGAGGTGGCTGCAAAGCACGATGATTAATCGTGTAGGAGAATTTGGGGTCAAACCAGACGCGCATTGTGATATCCTTGTGGCCAATGCCTCGGTGAACGCGAGGGATCATGAGACCCAAAGCCTGCTCCTTGATAGTCACCAGTTTTTTCGTGACGAGCACCTTGTACTCATCAGACACGACACCATCCAGAGTTGGCTGCACTAGTATCTGACCATGTGTTATACTGTTTAGGTTCCGCGCACCAATCAGGCCTGTATTGAGGTAGTGAAAGATCTCTTCTGGCAGTTGTAGACCGAGGTATTCGTGATTGTCCTTGGTCAGTCGATCGAAATCGTTTACCATGACTTGACCGGTCTCGGAGATGTAAATAAAGTGGTGGACTGCCATGCGCGCCTTGCGATACTTGTCTAGCCAGTTGGCATCCTGAGCCTGCAGAATGTCGTTGAACGAATTGCAGGCATTGGCAACGCCTTTATCAGAGGTCCTCAAAATGTTGACCGCATCTCCAATGGTGAAGTGACTGGGATACATGGCGTGATCCAGCAGAGGCGGAAACGTGGGCAGGAACGACGTGCCCGTCATGAGTAGGGCGTCAATAAACATTGGCTCGGCGACGCTGAGCGCACGCATAATCATCTTTTTCGATATGACCGAAACTAGCTTCGCATCCCAGTCAAAGGCCCGAATGATAAAATCCTTAATAGGGTAGAGCAGAAGCTCTTGGGGTCCCATCACAGCGGAACATTGCTCAGAATCTATCAGTTCAAAATATGCCAACTTTTTTTTTTTCGAAACCCTCAAATTGTATTCAAGTGTTAGAATTTGTTTCAAGGCCCCATTTGTCTCCATTGCGGGTTATGTGTATGCAAGTTTTAAGATGTACTGGTTCTTTCATACCTGAGCACAAGCATTGTATGGAGGCACCAGGAAATGCAGGTCTCGATCTCTCAAGATTCCTTGTAGCAGGGGATACAGGTTTTGAATATTGTAAGCACCTAATGGAAATAAAACAGCCATGAGTTAGGACGGAACATTGTCTTTATATATACCTTGCTTTTTCAACACGGCGACAAGGAAAGAAGCACATGGACAAAAGTGTATGACCGACCTGGATTGGCGCCAAACGTAGTCACAGCTTGTTCAGCTTCTGATCGGGAGTATAGTGCCCATGCATCGTCCGTCTTCATGTTTGCTGAACGTCTGCGGATAAGACTAACTTCATCTTGTCCGGTAATTGACTGCCCATCAAAAACAAAAAAGGGTACGATCCGGTTCTTCTCCCATGAGTCCAGGTTCTGGTTGATGTGTGTCTCGATGCCGGTTAAGCCACCGAGTGCCGAGAGAAGAGGTTCGTGAGCAGGGGGGGTATCGAGCAGATGGCTCAAGTAGTATGTTGCATCGACGGCGATGGAACAATCCTCGAGCTCGGAAACGTCGTAGGATCTAGAAAAGCGAGGGGCAAATCAGTCAAACTTTGGTTCCATACGTTCTGTTCCAGCACAGTGTGTACGTAAACAATGGATCGAAGGGGTGTTTAGCAGCGAGTTTTATCGTTGTGAGGGGTCCGTGGGGGAAAGCGTGGAAAGTCATGACATACATTGCCTGGGCGTGGATATACGAATCCTCGACGAGAACTATTGTTTTTCATCACGTTAGCCTCTAGTCTACCGTGGCAACAAAAGCCGGGGCACCATATTTGGTGTTGAAGGGTTAATGTCGACATGAACAAAGCTGCTGGTCAATCACCGCCACTGGAGCACGTTGGAAGCTGACAAAAGCTTGTCGAAGCAATGATGATACATGAGCTGCGAATTGCAGGATGAGGAGAGCGCGGCCAACATGAGCATCACGAAGCATGAAGCCACAGTTTCGCTTGTGTCATGCTGTCGAAGATGCAATCCAGAAGCGTCAGAAGCCCGAAAGGCCGCTGTTGTGTGAAGCCATGGCCGAAAAAGTCCCACCTCGCAGACACGGGAGACGGCCCTTGGGGCGGAAATCAGGGAGCCGGAGCAACAGAACAAAAAGAACTTTACTCACACGGCATGCTGGGCAGGACCGATAAAACCAGAAGCGCCTTTCTGAAGAAGAGAAGGATGGAGGGAGGAGAGCGGTCGCCGACTCGCACGCAGGGCTCCTGATCAGGAGGGCCGAGGGATGCGCCGGCGTGGTCGACGAGATCTCGAGACTCGAGGCAAGCACTGGTGGGTGGACTGAGGGTGGGTGGATGGAGTCGTGGATTTCCACTGGGAGAGCAGACAGGTGGACAGGCAGACTCGACTCCAGAACGACAGGCTGGAGCAGATCCAATGACAGATGGTGCTTGTTTCCTCCCAGCAAAAGAAGGGAGCGGCCCACCCCTGGTCTGGTCTGGCTTGGTCTGGCCTGCTCTGGTCTGGCCTGCTCTGGTTCTGCCGTCTGGTCACTTGGGGGCGGGCAGCGGGCAGCGGGCAGCGGGCGTCGTCCTATGGCAGGCGGGCGGGGCTTGGTTTGCTGGTTTGTGGCGCAAAGCTCGGCCAAAAGCTTCTTTCCAGGGCACGCCAGCCGAGTCGAGGTGTCTGTGAGTCGTGAGAAATGTAGAAAATCAATCAATCTTGGCTGTCGATCGTGGTGATCGTGGTGATTGTGGTGGGTGGCCGTGGTGTTGCGGTCAAGAGTTGTGCTTCTGCGTCGTGCGTTGCATGCAGCAAGAAAGTCGGGAGCGCGTGGTGACGGTCTGTGACGGACTGTGACGGTGGAGCACGGCGAGGCGAGACGAGACGAACCGAGAACCAAACACCTCCGTCCCAGAAGCAGAAGGAGCCACACACACCCTGGGGAAAGTCGGACTGACCAAACTGCGCGCAGATACGATACCGATGCAGCAGTCGAGCGAGACCTGGTTTGTTGCTTGTCCAACGCTTCAAAATTACACCTTCCTCTCCTTCCTCTCCTTCTCAGTACCTAGCCTACCTACTTATATCAATTATCCAGTCTTCTCCAGTTCTCCAGTTGTGTCCGTGTCAGCGAACAAAGACTGTCGGTGTCTGGTCTTTGGATGCTTTCGCCGCCGCAAACAAACGACGCAAGCTAAGCCACAGCAGTAGCAGTAGCACTTCCCCGGCCGATCAAGCCACATACCACCTCAGCCACAACTACTGATCCGTATGCGTCCCCACACCGCACACCTACCTGACGTAGGTAGATGGAAAGTATCAAGAGTCAACCGAACTGACATGGTGCATGAAAGCTCGTAACTCAATAACTAAAAGGAAAAAAAAAAAATTCGAAAATCACCACTCCGAAACGAGAAATACCATGTCCACCTCTTCTGTGGAAATTCCCCTCATAGACCTCTCCGGCGACCCCTCCACCGTCGCCAACCAGCTCGTCGATGCCGCAGCCGAACATGGCTTCATCTACATTCGCAACCAGGGTCACGACATTCCCCCGGCCAGCATAGACGAGGCTTTCGCACTGGTGCGACCCTTTGATCCAACGTTTTCTATTAAATCAACAGGAAAAAGATAAAAGATTAAAAATTACAATACTAACGTGGTATTGTTAAAAAAAAAAACAGGGCAAGAAGTTACTAGCTGCCCCATTGGCAGAGAAACAAGCCTGCTCAATTCAGACAAATAACCGCGGATGGACGAGCATGCACGCCGAGACGCTGGATCCCAAGAATCAGACGGTACGTACTATGGGTTTCCTTCTTTTGATGAAAAGAGGTTTATTTTATTTAAAAAAAAGAAAGAAAGAAAAAGGAAAAAGAAAAGAAAAGAAAAGGCAGCTTCTAATATTCTCACTAGGTCGGAGACTTCAAGGAGTACGTACCGCATCCCTCCTATCTTATATAGCCAGCTTTTTCTCTCTTTACATGGGATTATTTTAATGGTATTCCATTTCTTATCCTTTTTGCACCAAAAAAAACCATAAATTGTAACACCAACATAAGGGCCTTCAACTTTGGCGAATTCATCAACCACAAAGCTCAGCAGCCCATCCCCCCCACTGTCGCCGCCGACGAAGCACGATTCTCCGCCTTTGCGAACCTTTGCCGAGCGCTGTGTCTCAAGATCCTGACTCTTCTGGGCCAGGGCCTCCAAGTAAGTTTTTTTTCTCCCTCTCCATTGAGCTCTCACTTCACTGTCAACTATACGTATAAGTATATATATATATATATACATATGAGTATAAATATATACATATGAGTATAAATATATACATATGAGTATAAATATATACATATGAGTATAAATATATACATATGAGTATAAATATGTACATATGAGTATAAATATATACATATACATGCATGTATGCATGTGTGTCAAAGACATGGAGAGTAATAATGAAAATCAATAATAAAAGGTCAACACATTCTTCTCATCCGCCCATTTCCAAGCCGAATCCGGCTCGGGCAGCATCCTCCGCTTCCTTCGCTATCCTCCCCCGAGCACAACGGCCCATTCCCCCAACGACGTCCGCGCCGGCGCCCACTCCGACTACGGTTCCATCACGCTGCTCTTCCGGCTCAAAGGCCAAGCCGGTCTCGAGATTCTAGGACGAGACAAGGACAACAAGGACAACACGAACTGGGCCGCCGTGCCGGTCGTGCCGCCCGGGACAGAAGACGATCCCAGCCCGCCTATCTTGGTGAACATTGGCGATCTGTTGTCATACTGGACGAATGGGCTTTTTCGCAGCACGGTGCATAGGGTGGTGTTTCCAAAAGGCGAGGGCAATGGCGGGGACGAGGACAGCGCGATGAGCGCTCTGCCGAGGTACTCGATTGCGTATTTCTGTCATCCCATGGACGGTGCGCTGCTGGAGCCGGTGCCGAGTGAGAGAGTCAGAGCGTTTGTGCCCCAGAGAGAGAGTGAGGATGCGGGTACCGAGGAGGAGATAAATCCGTATGCTCGGAGAAAGGTGTTGACGGCGGGAGAACACCTCCTGATGCGGTTGAAAGAGAGCTACGGGACCTTGTATGACGAAAAAGAAAAGTAGATACGATTAAGGCCCCCGTCTCGAGTTTCGAGCCATGCGTCGCAAAGCCAGGCATTCATCACATCCAAGTTTGCATTCAATTCGACACCAGCAATACTGCAAGAAGATGCAATCTAGTGCAGTCTATCAAAAAAAGGAGCATTCCGCACCGGAAACCCCCGAGTTTCTCTACTCTTCTGCCCTCTCCATACGTGCATAGTGCATATCCAAAATTCACACAACCCCGCAGTACCAGCGCCGCCAGGGATCTTGAAACCCATCAAAGTACTTCTCCTTTACATTAACGTCCTCCAGCACCGTGAGATGCTCCAGCACGCGCCAGTCATAGACTGTGATGCAGCCGCGCGTCTTGCGCGGCAGCTTCCTGCGAGCTAGCTCAACCAGTGCCAGGACATCCTGTGTCTCGCGCTCCCTCTGTACTGTATCAACGAGGATGAGGACTGGGCGCCGCGATTGCCTGCCCAGCATGGCCCCGAACTGGTTTGCCTCGAGCCACGCGTCCATATCAACTGCCGTCGTCGCCACGCCATGCTCTTCCAGAAGCGCTGCTCTTTGCGCTGAATCGGCAAGAGCCGACGCGGCGAGAAGCACAGTCGAACCGAGTAGATGGCATTTTTCGGCGGCAAATGCGCACGTGTGTTTTGCGGGCTTCACCGTGGTTTCTTGTCCTTCTTCTATTTCTTCTTCTCCTTCTTCTCTTCCTCTTCCTACTGTTCCTCCACATTGAGATGCTTCCTCCGAGGATGACAAGGTTATGTAAGTGCAGGATACGGCAGCATCGTGTTCAACAGGCTTCTCTTTCTCCTCCCTGGTCGCCACTGCACGCGAATCCCGACAAAGCTTAGGCCTATCGTCCGTGGTTTCTTTAGTTGGACACCCTGCATCTATGGCGCTCGCAAACAATGTGCGGGTAGTGGTCGGCTTCTGTGATGCGTTACCATCAACGCCCTGTAAGGGCTTCCGAAGCTTGGTCTCCGTTACCTTCGCCAAGGATGAGTGAGATAGGGCGGTGTTTCGGCGCTTGACGCTCGGAGAGATATCTGGAGGTGTCTGGACTACGACTTTTCGCTTCCGAACCCTATCCGGTGTCTGTTCACTAGTCGGCCGTCGCTCTGGGGCCGGTGGTGATGAGGTCGGCGGCGGTGTGGGAAGCGGTTCCATAGACATATTGAATGATGGCTGGCTTTCTGACTGTCTTCTATCCATCTCCGGGCTTCTAGATTGACTCATGCAAGTGGGGGAGAGTGGTGGCCGTGGGCTTTGCGGCGATGGGGTCGGCATGGTCGTGGCTGTCAACTGGCTGAGCGCATCGATTGCTCGTCCTCTGGGATCAGCCCCCTCGAGTTTCGCGATCCAATAGAGATTCTCTTGACTATCTTCCAAATCAGGAGTCGCAGTTGCTTCTCTAGCCATGGCTTGTAACTCATCAAAGGTGACGGCATCAGAGAAGTCCCTGTCAAAGTGAATCTTTGACACAACAGGGAACCGTAGCGTCCAGAAACCAGTGTTGCCCGGTTTGTCAAAACTGAAACATCGCATGTCGAACACGGGAGGGTTCTGAAAGGCGAACTGCAGCGGGGCGTCGGCTTCGATTCCTTTCGGCATGTGCAGCTTGGTCATGATATTCATGTCCAAAGGTACGGGCACAGGGTTGCCATGTACCATAAGAATCTTTAGGAGCGATTCCGGGACTTCGACGGCACTGACCACTGTGAACTCTGGTGTGGCACCCCAGCGCTTGACTTCCTCCTTGTTGTTGAGACAGCCCACATAGAAAACAGTCCATGCCAAATTGGCAATCTTGTAACACTGTGCTTTGGTGGGATTGTACCCGGCGCCAACAACAGCAAAGTCGCCGACATCTCCAAAGTGTCCAATGTACTCCTTTTTTAACTTGATGCAAAAACCAGAGGCACTTTTCTTGCGGTTATGAAAGTCGAAATATGGCTGATCAGGCTTCAGCACCAAGCCCTCCCCTTTAGTAGTGATGACTCTAGCAAATGCTTTCCGGAGTTCGGAAGCTCCTGTTGGATGATGAAAATCCACGAGGGTTCGCTTCACCAATTCTGCTCGGCCCCTTTCGCAATGAATGGTTTTCTGCAAGATTTTGAAGCGTTCAGAGTGGCAACGGCCCAGTAAGGACTGTTCATCGAGAAACAATATATCATAAAACACTATCATGAGATTTTCGTGCGAGCGTGGGCTGATTTTTGTTTCAAAAAAAAAAAAATGAGAGGAGTCAGTTCAGGTTAATTGTGCTTTAGCATACAATGAATAATACGTACCGTGAATCTAGGTCCACATTTATAAGGCAACCGCGTCTTGTTATGTGATTGCGAATTTTATGAAAAGGCATGATCTTGTTCTCCTGCACCGGTGTGAGTGTCAACTGCAAACCTGGGAAGTTTGAAACTACAAACCATATCATCGTGCACGACGAGCTCTCCTTCGAGAATACAGTTGTGATTCACAGTGCAATCTGAACGTCCAAACCTGATTGACTCGATAATGATACTAGATCCATGTCAGTCTTAAGGCTGAAAGATATACACGATGAGATTGAATCTCCTCACCTGTTCAACTTAAAGCGATCTTCTGTGCTGTCTTTTCCACTTTTGGAGAAAATCTGTATTTTAAGTCTTCCATTTATAATTCTGAGGTGGAATTGGCAATACTCTCCGTCTATCTTGTCCTCGACACTCATTCTACCATGTCCCAGATCTAGACAATGTTTGATGCTCCGCCCCTTGATCCAATCCTGCCTTCCAACTTTGACGCCAAGCTTCGGCTGGAATATGGCAAGGCTATCGCGGTGTGTTGTGGAATCTTTGGCGAGGCCGGTTGACGATCGACTTCTCAGAGTTTGAAGCGTCGTGATAGCCGTCGCAAAATCTTCTTGTACTTTGAGAATAAGCGGCAAGGCTGGGTCGCAGCATCGATAAATTAGTCCAGAATCGAGTATCAATGGCCTGTACTCTTTCAAGACAAGTCTTGTAAGCCACTTGCCCTCAAGAGCTGAAAGCCTGCGATAGATACTCTGTAGGTCATCTCTGCCTCGAGGAGCATGCGAAGTGGTCTGATTGGCACGAATGCACGGTGAGCTCCAAACTGTTTTGGAGGCTATATCGTGTAGCACCTGGTCTACCTCTTCTACCGTAACCTGGTATCGTTCATTACACAGTGGGTTCGGCTGCGAAAGTGGTGAGCAGTTTGTTGCTGGCGCGCACGCAAAGGGAAAGGGGGGAGCTGAGAGGAGGGGAGGAGACGCACTGTGGCAGTGAGGATTCGTTCGACGCAATCCGCCAGATCGACTCCCTGACCTGGTCGTTTATACAGACCCAGCTCGACAATGCGAGATGCGCCCAGCATGAGAGCTTTGCCAACCAGCTTTTCGAGGGTTGGGGTTTTGATGCAGTACACCCGATCTGATCGCTTTTCCGGGAGCAAGGTTGATAAAAGAGCAGCAAGATTGGTATCAGGGGCGTCAAAGCAATTTCGATGCCGGCCAAACCATTGATAAACAGCTTGCGCATTCGGCTTCTTTGCTATATGCAATCTGTGGCATTCGTCTAGCAGCTCGCAGACCGAGGCAAAGGGCACCGGCATCGCTATTCTATGGAAACACGATAAGACCGACTTGTTGGCAGGTTCTAGAGATTTCGGGCAAACATAGGTTTTCAGTAACCAAGAGTTAGGCAAGCACAGGGAGTTTGGTATCCAAAAAAAAGAAGAAAAAAAGAAGCAAAGAAGCAAAGTCTTGTTTCTTTCTCTTCTCAGCCTAGGGAGGGCATCTGCATGTCGTCTCGTTTTTGAAGTCGTGGGTAGCCGAGGAGGAGTATTTTCCGCACCAGACGCTCAGAAATGATGCACAGGAGAACGGGGCTCGGTGAGAATGTGATGAGACGGTCAGCGCGAGGCGATTCACGTTATCATTGTTCGGAACGAGGCAGACGTGGCTGGTCGGACGCGTATTGTCGCCAACCAATCCCTAGCTAGGGCGACGACCACCAACGCGTGCACGCCAGTCGACGCGATCTGTTCTCGGTCATTGTAAAAGCGGATCCGGTGCTTCGGGGTGCGACACGACAATGACGGGTGGTCACGTGTTTCTTAGGGCGTGTGTGGGCAGGGCAACGCTAGGCGGTGTTGCACTTTCAGAGACGCTGGAGAGGAATATGTACATAGATCGACGTTGAAAAGGGGTTTGAAAGAACGAACTGTGTCTAGACCGTCGAGGGTTCCTGACGGGAGACTTGTGGATGCGGCGCCCAGTGGATGAATGGTGGATGGCGTCAAAACAGTCAAGTTATCTTGATCTTGACCTGCAACCTGTCTGACTTGGTTGTTGTTTCAGTGTCATGCTGGGTGTTTTCCACATGGACGTGATTGGCGGCCAATACCAGGGGAGATTGAGCGTTCCTGCAGCCTGAGGTGGCTGGGTGGAACGGCCTGGCGGTCCCTTGCATGCGCACCTCCTGGCCTGGCACCTCCTGGCACCTCCTGGCTGGGACGAAGCTCCACTGTATCCGTCGGTTGTCGTGGTAAACAAGCCTGAGTGGCGGCACAGTAAGAAGCTGCCAGGCACACGCATAGAGACTCATAGACCTGGCTGCATTGACGAGGGAGGCAGCGCATGATAAACAACACCAGTCATGTCTCGGAAGCCGTGGACGGTCGGGTGATGATGGCTGTGTTGCTGTTGGAAACCGGTACTGGGTGCACTAAAAAAGAGAAGAAAAAATAGAAAAAAAAAGTAAAAAATCAGCCATCCATCTGTATAGATGCATTGATTGATATGGAAGAGTCTGGTGCATAAACTTCAAACCGAGGGCTCGACTGGCGCGTGCCGCTTCTTTGCATTCCTGCCCACCAACTACGCCACGCCGGCCGACTAGCCGTTTCACCCCACGATGATCCAAGACACCGCCCGTCCGCTCGTGAGTTCCAGACAAGGCCAAACCACGCGCTGAGACACCAAGTGACGAGAGAAAAGCAGGCTAGCGTAGTGTAAGTGTAGTGTTGACGACGAAGCGAGAACAAAGGACCCGGATTGTTGTTGACCACCAACAAGCAACTGACTACATAACGTTTCCATCCCTGGCCCTGCGCCCTACGCCCTGCCGAGAGAGAGAGCTCGTTTCGCTTACCAGCATAGGCGATCCCGTCATTTCACACCAGACCTGACCTGCTCACATTGATCATATCGACCATCGCAACGGCTTCCAGGATCCAGGATCCAGGATCCCGGCCATACTGGCGCCAGACTGACGGCGCACGAGACGGGACGAGCCAATGGGCGGCGGCTCTCGAGCAGCTCTGGAGACTGCCCAACCGCCAAGGTCCTCCAGTCTGCATGTGTGCAGCACGCATGCATACACATGCCCGAGCAGCAGCAGCACCACCACCACCCTCGTTTCCTCATGACGGCCATCCAGCTTTCCAGTTGCGCCCTCGCCCGCTGCCACGCTCTTGTTGAACAACATCGCCATCGAAGTCACGGCCAACTCGCCAACGCTCTTTCTCCTCGGGTCGCTGCCGCCGCCGTCCAGGTTCGGCGACGCAGACGCCCCCATCAACATCGACACTACGGCTCCGCATCCACTCCATCCACTTCATCCACTCTGTCCACGCCGTCCATTTCGTCCACGCCGTTCCTTTGCTCCTTTTCCTCCTCGTCGTCCTTGTTGAGCCGGCCGTCCAAGGGCCAGTACCAGCACCAGCACCAGCACCAGTCCCAACACCACGGCATTCGTCGTCCATCGTCTAGAATTGCAAAGAGATCGCTGCCCATGTCCTCACTCCAGGAGATTCGTCGCCGGTCCTTCGCAGTCGATCGCGCACCCTTTGAAACAACGGCCTTTACAACGACAACTACCTTGGTCCCCGCTGGCAGGCCGTGGCTGCCACCAACCCTGACAACGGCTTCCGAGAGCACAAACTCCAACTCCAACCACAACCACCCGTACGACATCACCACCGCCGCCGCCGTCGTCGCCACCACAATACCGCCAACAGCACAAAAATCGAATCGTCCTTTCAGCAGCCACTGCGATTTTCGAACAATGCGTCCTCCACCCCTTGCGGCGGACCACGATGCTGCTCCGGCGCCGCCGTCGAGGAGAGCCCGTCATTCGCATTCCAGCTCTACTTCGCGGATTCCCAATAGACTCTCTCTCACCCTACCAATTGCACCACCTACCAGCGACCCTTCAAGGCCTGTGCCGTCTGCGTCTTCGTCTGCGTCAATATCTTCTCCATCTTCGCTCCCGCCCACGCCTCAAGACAACTCTGCTGCACCATCGCTCTCCAACGTGAACGACTTCATAATAGCAATCGCCGCCAAGGAGCGCAAGGTGATGGAGTTGAAAGAGGAGCTAGCACGTGAAGAGACGGAACTCACCTTACTGAAGAAACAGTTCTCTTCCTCGGACGTGCTGCTTCAAAGAAGAGCCGCCTGCCAACTGGACCTTGGCGGCAGCAGCAGAAGTGCTACACCAATCGCCGCCGAGCCCGATGCTTCCTTGGCTGGGCAGAGCATCGAATCCGATCGCAGGACTTCAATAGTCCCTCTGTCGTTGCAAGGCACCCCGACTCCTGGTCGAAGGCGTGTCATACGGGGCGGACACACACGCGCACTCTCGTTACTCTCCCCAGTGAAGTCGAATTTGGAATTCTCCCTCGTGGACGACCAGACCATGGGTGAAAATGTGCGATGCTCATCGACGACGGCCCGACGACTCAGTCAGGTATCCAATCCAGCGGTTCCAAAAAGAGCATCCTGGCAACCTCGATCTCAGCACAGCTCGCCCGTCGTGCCACAGATTGTAGAAGACTTGAAGATTGGACTGCGAGCCTTTGTAGAGGATATTCGACAAATCACCATTGGGGATGAGCCCATCATCGGCCAGTATCAGCCTGTCCAACGCAGTACTCCTCATTCTGGCCACTGTCGCACCGGATCCCTCAGCCAAAGCGCTTCCACAGATCTGAGCCGATCCAGGTCTGTGCAGCACCAACATGCAAGTCCAGCGGCAGAAGCCCTTCCACCGACTGCGCCGCCCACACCTCTCAGTAAACGCAAAGATGCAGCCGCCATCGAAAAGCCAAAGCCTGCCAAAAGCAAGCATTTTTCATGGACTCCTCTAGGCTTTGATTCCATTGACGACACGGACTGGGCAAATTGGGAGTCGCCTGCCCCAGTCAAGAGCACCCGTTGGAGTGGGTCGACGATCAACAGTGGTATCATGGATGATATCAAGTGCATTCCCGAAAACGCCGAGGAGCCGGCTGCTTCAAGTCCCATGTAGGTTTTTTTTTCTCATGTACTCTGTCAAGTTGTCTTTTTTTTTCATGTTTCAATACCAAAAAAGACAAACAAAGGAGAAGAAAGGCTAACATCCCCTCTCCACCAAAAGAGAGAAAAAACCTACTGTTGATACCCCGATTCTCTCCCCCACCAAATTCGAGGAACTCCTCCCAAATATGGTCAACCGGCTATCGCCGAGCAACATCAAGCGTACAGCCAACAATCTCCTCGACGAGTGGGAAAAGTCGTTGATGGCCCCTTCCACGGCGACTGTGGCTCATACGGAAAATACGGTAGCATGATGACTTCATTTTCCCAGCCACGAAAACGGCAGCGGTAGCAACAGCCTCAGTGCCGTGAGCGAAGCGCCCAAGCAAGCAGGTCATACAGTCGAATTTTTGTTGGCCCATTTCAAATACACATATACAATGCCGGCGCAGCGGCACATACATACATATGCCGGGCGTGGGCCGTGATTTATTATATTTTCTTTTGTCATGTGGAAGACAGCAGCTGTGGACATTTGTATGCTCCAAGACAGCTGGGTGGATCTGGAGCAGGATCGCGCGGAACGTAAGCGCATCTCAATTCGGGGACGAGGTGGGAGCATTTAAAGTGTAAGTAGTGAGTAGGTTGGCGGGCGAATCTTGTGTGAAATGTACCCTAGGTAGATGACGACATGATGTAACGCGATATGATTTGATTATCTCAAACTAAAGTTTATCAAGACAATGTGTCCCTCGCGATCAGTAATAGGAAAAATGTAGTACCTCTATCTGACGGGCACCAAACCACCATTGTCGATAAAGCGGAACAAACGATGCATAGCGAAGGATGCTACACGAACTAGACGCAGTCACCAGGCCGGGTGGCTAGTCTTGTTTGTCTTTTCTCCTTTTTTTTTCTTTTTTTCTTTTTTTTTTCTTTTTTTTTTTTTGGCTGAATATCGCAGAGTATCCACCAGCTTACAATGCGCCGTACGTAGTCTTCGGCCAACCGATCATCGATGAACTTGTCCCTGACCTTGTCCCTGACCTTTCCCCCTTTTTCCATTCATTTCCCTATTGGACGACGCCATGGAATTATGCATCGGACTCATGTCTTGACGTGCTTTCATGTGTCTCGACCAGGACGGCACCCTGCCTAAATTAGGTTCGTTCTTTCTACATCCCGCACCAGCCGTTTCCGGTGCCGAGGTCCATCACCCTCCCCCCCCCCCACCGGCCATTCCCCAAAAAGTCCCGTCCATCCCGGGTCATGAATACACCATTGGTACACGGGATAAACGGAACGTACAGAAACACAGACGATTGCTTGATTGGAATACGAGAATCTGGTGTGTCTTTTCTGGGGGGAGAAGGGAAACAGCTGATTTTTTCTTCTGTCCATTTCTTTTTGTTACTTGTTCCACGTTTTTATTCTTTATATTCGACGTCTTTGGCTGCCTGGTTTTGATCATCTTTTCTCCAATCTCTCGGCGAGAAAGACTCCAGAACCCAATTTTCTTGCCCTCTCTTTAAAACAAAAAAAAAGGAAAAATAAAGAAAAGGAACAGGAACGGGGAAAACGGGAGACAAAAAAGAAATAGGAGAACCGGCAGGGGAAAATCCAATGGGCTTCATCACGACGTTTGGGCTGCTGCTCACTGGGGCCGTGGCCGCGCTGGACACGGGTAATCATCCCGAGTGGGAGCGATGGTGTGGCAAAGCATATGAGCCAAAGTAAGAGCCTCTCTATTTATTTTTTCTCTTTTATTTTTTCTTTTTTTTTTCCCCACGTCGTCATTCTCTTTTCCCGCTATGCATCGTCAACTTGTCCTCTGCGCCGCTCGGATTGGGACGAGGAGGGGAGAAGAGCATGTCAGTGACAATCAACAGATATCCCAGCTTCCAGCCAGGCGGTGAAACCGTCCAGCCAGCACTCCTGCCCGACGGCCCGGCTCTCGACATCCAGTTCAAGTCCAGATACAGCATCTACCTCGCCGGCGAACAACAGGCGGAATTCATCGTCAAGGCCAACCCCTCGCCATGGTACGGCCAGAAATGGCCCAATCTCCAAAAGGCCTCTTCGTCTCCGCCACCGCCCCTCGTCTTCACCATCAGCATCAAGTCGAACAACCAGGTTCTCGTCTCCAGCCACCTCAACATCAGCAGCAGCAGCAGCAGCAGCAGCAGCTCCGCCCACTCCTCCTCTCCAGAAGGCGCCCTCTTTGCCTTTGACCTCGCGAAAGCCAAACTCGCCCCTCGCTTCGAGCCCTACCAGGTTGTCCTCGCGGGCGCAGACCCCAGTGGCGACAACCATGTCTCCGCGACCAGCGAGCTCGTCTTCCTCCCGGAAAAAAAGACGGGCAGCGTCACCAAGCTCGACAATCTGCACGGGGGGATTCTCTTCCGCAGCGCCGCAACCAAGAACGTATTCGAGCCGTTCCTGCCGGTCGGCTACTATGCCTCGTGCGATGGCTTCCTTTGCGACAAGGACTACGTGGCCAAAGTAAAGGCCTATCAGGCGCTGGGAATGAACAGCATGGTGTCGTTGACTACAGTGCAAGACTCGAAGCCCGTGTATGAGCTCATGGATGGGCTGGATATGCGGTACATGTATAACCTGCGGGATTCGTATAAGAATCTGACGTCGGTGAGAGAGCAGGTCTCTGTGATTCGCGACTTTGAGGGGATATACTCGTACTGGGGAGCCGATGAGTAAGTAGTCCCCCCCCCCCCCTTTTTTTTTCCCCTCTCTCTCACATTCTCAATTTTTCCCTCTCTCTCACATTCTCATTCCCCTTAACCCCCCTTTTGATTTTCTCGTCAACTCACCAAAAACAGACCAGATGGCCACCAAGACCCCTTTGATCTCCTCCCCCAAGTTCGCGACCTCATCCGCGAACTCGACCCCTACCACCCCGTCTCCGTGACGCTCAACTGCCAAAACTTCTACTTTGAAGAGTACACCGCCGGGGCGGACATTATCATGGAGGACGTGTACCCCATCGGCATCAACAGCACCTTCAGCAAATGGGGCACCCCGTGCAACGCCACCTACGGCGACTGCGGCTGCGATAACTGCGTCGGCAACGTCCAGGACGTATCGACCCGACTGGACACGCTGGCCCAGTACGAAACCTGGCTTGGTCTGTGGCCCAAGACCAAGGCGCACAATCCGCAGACGTTCCATGGCGAGGGGTACTGGTCGAGGAACCCGACCGACGAGGAGGTCGTGGCCATGACTGCGCTGGCTTTCCACCACGGCGCGAAGCTCATCGCCTCATGGGTCTGGCCCTTTACCGACTCGCTGGGCAAGCCCATGGGCAGCTTTGCCGCCGCCGTCTCAGGCAAGTCGGTGAGGGAGTTTATGGTCAAGGGGCAGCCGGTGCGGCTTGCTGTTGCGGGGAGCAATCATGATGCGACAGGCCTCGTGGACGCGGTGTGCTGGATTGCGGAAGAGGGCGACAAGGTGCTCGTCTCGGTGGTGAATGGCGGTTATGGCGCCATTGATGGTGACGTCTCCATCGCGTTGCCCGACGGCATGGTCGTCAAGAAGCGCGAGGCTGTGGTTTGGGGTAGCGGGACGTGGGCGTGGGCGAAGGAGAAGCGACAAGGTCATGGTGGTGGTGTCTTGACGCTGCGTGGACAGAGCGGCATGGCGACGAATATGATTATCGTGAATGTGTAATACGAAGGGCAGAATGAGGTACCTGAGATGTTTTTTGTCTTGACTCATGATATCTTGTATACCTATGTTTTATGTGTGTGTGTGTGTGTGTGTGTGCCCGTATGTGCCCGTATGTGCCCGTGTGTATGCATAGTATACATGGATGTACACACAAAGCAAAGGTCATTGTACAAACGACGTAAATTTGCTCTCCAATCCAGCAAACAGTCCAACTCGGGGGAGAGAAAGAAAACCCCAGGGGAAAAGAGGGGAAGGAGAATAAGAAGCAAGGGCAAAGGGTTCTTCGTCACACCCACACACACGCTTACTGGACTACCTCGTTTACCCCCTCGGCACGCCCTGCGCATCTCGATGTAACCGCTGCCACTGGCTCTTCAGACCAACATGGTCAGCACTCACCAATAGATTGTGCCATCGGCTATCCTTGTCCTGATGGTCGTCTCGCCCGTCATGCTTCTTGTTGGCCTTGTTTTCATCTTCATGGTCCTTGTTGGTACCGCGACGACCGTCTTGCTCGTCGCCCAGCTTGACCAGGCCGGCGCCGAGCAGCAACGGGCGACAATTGAGGTAGATGGACTCGTGGGCGTGCGCGGGCACGACAAAGGTCTCGTGGTAGATGCCGATGTGATGGGGCTGGACGGCGTGGTACCAGTCCCAGGCGGCGCGGTGCATCTCCTCCTGCGCGAAGCGGTGGATGGACTCGACGTCCCGGAAATAGTAGGAGACGAGTATGGTGTCGGGCCCGGCGCCGCTGGCGGGCTGGTCGTCGCCGCCGGTCCAGTTGGTGACGCTCAGGAGGCCGAGCTCGTCGCGACGCGAGAGCAGGTCGCGCGTCATGAGGGAGAATTTCTCGGCTATGTCCTTTGCGTGCGGAGCGAGCACGCCCTTTGGGTGGTTGAACTGCACGCCGAGGTTGAAGACGACGATGGGGTGGTCCGACGGCGTGGCGCCAAAGGTGCCGTCGGGACGGGGGAGCAGCGCCGTCGCCCGGCCCGGCACCACGGAGCGCATGTGCGCGGGGGGCGGGGTCGGTGCCGGCGTCAGCTGGTCGATGATGTGTGTCGTGAGCACGGCGAGGCCCAGCGTCGCCAGAGGAACCACGGCGAAGCGGCCGGGGAAGAGCGTCGTGATGCCGAGCTGGATGGCGGCTACGAGGAAGTATTTGTGGCGCTGGGCGAGCAAGGACTTGAGGAAGAGCTGGGGGGATCGGGACGATTAGATTTTGTCTTTATTTCAAGTCTCTTCTTTTCTGTCTTTCTTTTCTTATCTTCTCTTCTTTCTCACCTTCTCTCTTCTTTCTCATCTTCTCTCTTCTTTGTCATCTTCTCTTCTTTCTCATCTTTTCTCATCTTCTTCATCCTTTCTTTTTTTCCTCCGTTGTTTTTTTCTTTTTCTTTTTCTTTCAAAGTCTAAGAGAAAGGAAACAACAGGCGTTGAAAAACATACCGTCCCAATGCCGACCGCTTTTCCGAGCCGAGGCTCATCCACCGGCCCAAGTTTGGGCGTAAAGTCGCCAGCCATGACAATGACGCCGAGTGGGGTATGTTGTGTTATTTATAATTTTTTAAAAAAATGAACATATATTCAAAAATAGGGGAGTATCTCGGCACAGAACGACAATTTGTGCTCGCAGTCGTCTTGCATACGAATAAATGCCAAAAGACACTCTCCGTGAGCCAAAGCAATGCCCCGTCCGTGACAACCAAGTCTGTGAATCGCGCTGTGTGATGGGGAAACGGTGAGAGGGGCAGGGAAAGAGAAATAGATGGGTTGGCGCCCGCCATCTCTTATACTCTCACTTTTTTTTTCGCATGGAATTTCACCCAACAGCGAGCCAGTTACGGAGATGCATTGCTGACTGCTGACTGGTTATGGATAAAACAAAATAAGCCCAATCACACCTTGTGGCACTCCGATGGTTGACTGCGCTGACACAACGTCAGCCGTAGGACCTCGATGGGGAGGGTCAAGCGACTGGCGAGAAGCTCTCAGCTCACGCTGACTGACATCCGGAGCCGATCGTGATGGCCCATTTTTGACGGCATTCCCATCCACGGCGGAAATACGGCACGCACAATACGTATTTGCATGCGTTGGATGGACTCTGGACTCCGGACTCTGGACTCTGCACGTGTGGGGGAACCGCGAAGCCGCATCGGAGTGCTGATCAAGGGTGGCAACGAACGGTTTGATGTCGTGGAAATATAAGTGGGGCCTCCTCGATCCATTGCACCTACATCGGGAATGCGCGGGACTGGCGACGCGCAGCAGACGCAGCTTCGACAAACCGACCGGTCTCCATGGTGCAGATGTCCATGCTTCATGCTATTCACCATGCTATCAAGACACACAACAAGACACGCTTGTGCGTTTCCGTCTCGCTCAGGGAACCATCCGAATCGAGTGACGGAGTCTCCGGACGTGCGCGCTAGGATTGCGACTACCAGGCCACTCTGGCGTCGCGGCGCAGTCTCAAGCTCGTTCGGCCGATATGCTCGCTCGGGAGCAAATGGTTGTGTACAGAAATGGCATATATTGGGGCACATGTTGGAAGTAGATACATTTGTACATATGTATGTATGTACATACATACATACACATGTATGTATAGACACGAAATTGGCGGGCAGAAAGCCGGGCGCTGTCGTAGGCGGCGTCGTCCTTCTTCGCCAAGCAAGGAGAACCAGCGGCAAGACAGCCGTGTTGCGATGGCGGGATGGAGATTCCAAAAAGTCGGAACCGTGTGGTTGGAAAACAAACCGTCAATTTGATCCATCACCAATGAATGGCAGAGCAAGTCTGAGACGACTGGGTCAAGGCGGCTGAAGACGTCGGGTCCAGCACCAGCACCACTTGCCATGCCATGCCATGCACAATGCGTCAGACCTGCTTCGGTACTCACACGTACATATGTACATCCAGTGGATGTACATCGACGTCTGGTGCGTGCCTCCGCAGAGTACGGCAGGCGGGCAGTGGGCACCGACCTGTGCGGAGAGTGAATGGCCAGCCCGACGCCGCCACAATGTCGGATCCACCAGACCATCCCTTGTCTGCGATGCATGCACTAGCTGCTACCTAGTACCTAGCTACTAGGTACCAGGCCAGACCAACTGCACCAGACCTTCTCCTGGCTGGGGCCTTGGCAAAACAGTCGACGGCAACCACCACAGACCCGCCCAGACGGGCCCCTTCCTGCGCTCTTCTTGACCCTGAGCAGGACTGGTCTTGTTGGTCCGTCTCGTCTCTTGCTTGCCTGTCTGTCTGGTCGGGCCTCTCTTTCCCTCTCGCGCCTGTCCACCAACACCGAGTATATTCGCGGAATCGGCCTCCTCTTGTCACGTTTTGATTTTGTTTTCGTCTTCACTCATTCAATTTCTTTTCTTTCTTTTCTGTCGTCTTCTTGCTTCGAATTCTTCGACAACTGCCTTCCTTAGGTTTCACCAAACACCCGTACCGAGCAAGGCCATTCATTCTCTGAATTGCCCTTTTCGACCGCCGCCCGCTTCTCCAATACCTCTACTGTTGCATCATTTTTGAAATAAGATTTGCGCACGTTCTGCTCTCCTACCCAATCATCAGGATACATGCGAGCCGGTTTTGTGTCAAACGAGAATTTTCTGTCCATCTGTCGATTTTACAGCGGTTTCCGAGAATTGCGAGCCCCCGACTACTGGAGTGCATTGCTGCGCCAAACGAACACAGCATACAATCCCGCCGCGACGCATTGAGATTACGCCGCGGCGAAAACGCCATGAGAGCCTTCAAAATTGCGGCGGCTCTGTCGCTGGCTCTCACGAGCACCTCTGTCTTGAGTCTAAGCGTAACTGTCACAGACGATAGTATGTCCTCGGTCAAACATCAATTGCAAATTTCGCGTCCCGTTGTAGACCTTTTCCCGCTAACCCACGAAATCTTTTTTTTTCAGGTTCCATAAAGAACACGGCAGCGACCATCGCCTATGGCCTAATGAAGTATTACACTGGAAACAATACTGGAGACACTCCGGGCAATCTTCCAGAGCCATACTACTGTAAGAAGAAGCCTCAGAAAGAATGCTTTGGCCAACATGTTGACCGAGCTTCCATGCCACGACATTCTCATACTAATCTGAAGCAGGGTGGGAAGCAGGAGCCATGTTTGGAACAATCATCGATTACTGGCATCTCACCGGAGACACATCATACAATGACGCGACAATGCAAGCAATGGTGCATCAGGCGGGACCGACAAAGGACTTCATGCCCAAGAACCAAACGCGTACCGAAGGCAACGATGACCAAGGCTTCTGGGCCATGGCCGCCATGACCGCGGCCGAAAATAAATTCCCCGACCCCCCAAAGGACGAGGCCCAGTGGCTTGCCCTCGCGCAGGCCGTTTTCAACCAGTATGTGTTGCGATGGGACCCAGCAGACTGCACCGGTGGCATGAGATGGCAGATCTTCCAGTTCAACAACGGGTGGAATTACAAGAACGCCATTTCCAACGGCTGCTTCTTCAACATAGCTTCCCGGCTGCACAGGTATACCGGGAACTCGACGTATGGCGACTGGGCAAGCAAGATTTTCGACTGGCATCAGAGTATTGGCTTGATCACCAAGGACTACGGCGTCCATGACGGCATCACAATCGACCTGGACGGCACCTGTAAACGCATCGATGTGCTTGAGTGGTCCTACAATGCCGGCATTTTCCTTCACGGATCTGCAGCCATGTATAACGCCACTGGCAGCGACAAGTGGAAGACTGCCGTGGACGGCTTCTTGCAGCACATCAAGAGCAAGTTTCTCAAGGACGGCGTCGTGTTTGAACAGTTTTGCGAGCCGAACAAACTATGTAACAATGATCAGCAGAGTTTCAAGGGCTATCTCCTTCGATGGCTCGCATCCACTACTCAATTGGCAACTTATACCTACGCAACTGTGAAGCCAATCCTGGAAACAGCTGCTACCAAAGCCGCGTCAGTATGCATCGGGTCACCTGACGCGTCCCTATATAAAGGTCCACCTGGTACGGCCTGCGGTTTCACTTGGATCCCGGGTGGCACTTTTGACGGAGTCGTTGCTGTTGGGTCGATGATGAACGCCCTCGATGCTGTCATGTACAACCTCATAGGCAAGGCCGCGCCGCCGGTTACTACCAAATCTGGTGGCACATCTGTGGGCGACCCCTCCGCCGGTAGTGGCGGTACGGAAGATCCAACGAAGGTGAAACCACTGACTATGAAGGATAAAGTGTTTGCAGGCATCATCACGATGCTGCTTGTTGTAGGAGCTCTCGGGAGTACTGCATTGATGCTTTTGGACCGCGGTTGAAAGAAGATTGAGGGAAGTGTGGCGTGTTCCTTGTATATCTCACTACTCGGCCATGGTCTATTGGGTTTGCATTCATGACAGAGGTCGGCGGAAATGCTGTTTTCGGAGCTCAAGTGGTTTTCTTCCTTTACTTATATCACTTTCCTTCATTACTTTTCTTTTCTATTGGTTCTTTTTTTTCTTCTTCTTCTTCGTCTTCTTCGTCTTCTTCGTCTTCTTCGTCTTCTTCTTCTTCTTTTTTTGGACATTTCATTGGCGTTACGAGGTGATGGGTCGAGCGAGTATGAAGTTCCAGCTCGGAGAATTTACATTCTGAGCAAGAGATGATTTGTCTTGACCACCGGGCGTTTCTATTACAATTTCTCCTTCTTCTGATCTGCTTTTATATACAGGTGGAGGAAATGTGCATTCACGTCTAGCTACTCAACCGATAGCGAAGCACAGACATGTCGTCAGTGTGTGGTTGGGCAACAACCTTAAAGTCAGGGGGGGGAATTTAAAAAAAAAAAATTTCAAAATCTTTCGCTTCGGTTCTCCCCGGTACGATAGTCGCAGCATGTATCCCAGAGCCAATGGCGCGATGTTGAAGTCCACTTGCCTGCCACGGATATACGCAGGGGAAGTCATGTGGACTGTTGGCGAGCACATGCGAAATCGGACGGGGCCAGCGATGCGCCGTGATGAACCATGCACGATGGACTTAAAATTCGTCGCGAGATGGCCAAGCTGAGCATCAGTCTCCAACCGGTCGGTGGCTGACTCGGCGTAGATGACGGACAACAGTGAACCCCGCCTTATGGTATACAGTATGGATGGCATGCATGAGTGCAACCAATACGGCGAACCAGACCAGACCAGACTGGAATGGGCGACGGCTTGCGACGACCAGCGAGGACAATACAAACCGGAAGATAATCACATGCATCCGCCTTTCCGCCCCATGCTTCATTGACAGAAAACAATCGAGCGGGTTTTCTTTTTCTTTTTCTTTTTCTTTTTCGGACAGTCTCCTCTCCGGTTCTACATTTGCCAGTCTGCCTCCGCTACGCTGTCCTGCCTATCCATTCTCACGCGGTCAAATATCTGCGTGCGTCATTCCGCCCTTCTGAGCTGTCTTCTGTGTTCATGAGAGACGGGAAGAACCATCTTTGGCGAGACGTGAGCGAAATAGACGACGGACGAGGGAAATAACTGTTTAGTAAGACGCGAACTACTAGACGACAAACGAGAGAAACAAAGATACGCAGCCATGTCGTCCAAACACTTCATCAACGACCCAACTCACCTGGTCAACTCAGCCCTCCACAGTCTCACCCTGACCAACCCCAATGTGGCCCTCGACGCCAGCTCCAAGATAGTCTTTCGCCGTCCCAGCCATGCCCCAGCCCAAGTATCGCTCATTTCAGGCGGCGGATCAGGCCACGAGCCCTCATTCGCAGGCATGGTCGGCCCGGGCATGCTGTCCGCCGCCGTGGCTGGCACCATTTTCGCGAGCCCGTCGGCCCAACAGGTGCGCCTGGCCATCACGTCGCGCGTCGACACGAGCAAGGGCGTCCTCGTTGTGGTGATGAACTACACGGGAGACGTGCTCAACTTTGGCATGGCGGTGGAGAAAGCCAAGGTCAGTGGGTTGCAGGTCGAGATGGTCGTCGTAGGGGACGACGTGGGCGTGGGGAGAAGCAGAGCTGGCAAGGTCGGACGACGAGGCATCGCGGGAACGGTCCTGGTGCTCAAGCTGGCGGGCGCGTTGGCCGCGCGTGGGCGAAGTCTGGAAGAGGTCGCGCGGGTCGCGAGGCTGGCAAGCGACAATCTCATCAGCGTGGGCGCGAGTCTGGCGCATGTCCATGTTCCGGGGAGGAATGTCGACGACGATGACGATGATGACAAGGACGACAAAGACAAAGACAAAAAGACTCTCCCAATAGACCAAGTCGAAATCGGAATGGGCATCCACAACGAGCCTGGCTCTGCCCGAGCGACGCTCCATCTACCACAGCTTGTTACCACGATGCTCGCCCAGCTGCTCGATTCCACAGACCCAGACCGCGCCTTTCTCAGCCTCACATCCAACGAGATTGTCCTGCTCATCAACAACCTCGGCGGCGTGTCCGTTCTGGAAATGGGCGCCATAACAACAGAGGTCGTCTCGCAGCTCCGCTCCACCTGGGCTATTCACCCCGTCCGGATCCTCACCGGCACATTCATGACGAGTCTCAACGGGCTCGGCTTCAGCATTTCGTTGCTGAACGTTGTGAATACCGATCTTGAAAACGGAGGGCCCGGCATGATCGAACTGCTTGATGCGGCCGCCGAGGTGACTGGGTGGTCTGCGCCTATTGGCAAGCTGACGTGGGAAGAGGCCGGCCGCCGCTCTGCTGACGTGGAGGGCTGTGCTCCTGAGAGTCAGCAGCAGCAGCAGCAGCAAGAACAGCATGTTGCGTCCAGTGGTTTGACCATGGACGCCGATATCGCGACGAAGAGGTTGGCCATGGCGCTGGAGATGGTCATTAAGGCCGAGCCAGACATCACGCGGTTTGATACTGTTGTGGGAGATGGTGATTGTGGAATTGGGCTTAAGAGAGGTGCTCAAGGTGCGATGTGTTTTTTTTTTCTTTCCTCTTTTTTCCTTTCCTCTTTTTTCCTTTCCTCTTTTTTCCTTTCCTTCTTTGTCCCCGACCAATATATACATTCAATTTTCATTTGTTTTTACCCCTGTTTTCTTCGACAAAGGAGGAGAGAGAGAAGCAATGCTTCGAGCATGTGATGCTAAACAACACGCTAACCCTGGTCGCAAAAAAACAGCTATATTGAACCATGTCACCTCCACCCCCCTCACATCCGATCCCCTCTCATCTCTAACTTCCATCATCCCCATCGTCGAGTCCTCCATGGACGGCACTTCAGGCGCCCTCTACGCCATCTTCCTCAACGCGCTGGCCAATTCCCTCCGCTCGCTGGGACCCAGGACCGGGACCGCAACGCCCGCCACGCCCGCCATCTGGGCTGCTGCGCTGAGGCAGTCGTGCGACGCTCTCGGCAAGTACACCCCCGCGCGGCCCGGCGACAGGACCCTGATCGATGCGCTGTACCCCTTTGTCGAGACGCTCGAGCAGACAGGCCGCGCAGAGCTCGCGGCGGACGCGGCCAGAAAGGCCGCCGACGGGACCAAGGGCATGCAGGCCAGTCTGGGCCGAAGCGTCTATGTTGGCGGCAGGGGATTCGAGCAGGTTCCCGATCCGGGGGCGTTTGGGCTGGCAGTTCTGCTGAGTGGGCTGGCTGGTCGAGACAACCGATAACGATGGGGCGTGGAGAAGAGGAAATCGTATGGTGTCAGGGGCACCGGACAAGATAATGCGAAATAGAATAGTAAGAGAAGTCAAGGCATCGAAAAAAAAAATGCAAAATAGAATAGTAAGGAAAGCCAAGATTCATTGAATGAAACGACACTTTTCAAACAAATATGATGTCGACTGATTCTTCGCTTCGTCTCCTTGCCTATATCTTTCTAATATTCACTTCTCCGCCTACAATCACGTTCATTCACTAAACCCACCCCGCACCCACCCATCCGATCAAGCGCAAAAGCCCCCACGCATCTCCTACCAAAGAACAGGAAATATACCCACGGGATAGCAAAGAAAGCAAAAAACCAAATATTCTTTGTGAAAAAAAAAAAAAAGAAAAAAAAAAGAAAGAAAAAAAGAGGAGGCGAAAGGACATTATCCTTTGTATCCGTGCGGAAAATCACATAAAACGCAATAAATGGAACATAAATAGACATAAATCAACGGAACCCTATGGGTGTTTTGTTTTGTTGTGGCCACGTTTAGCTTAGGAGGACGAGGATGACGCTATCTCCTCTTAGAAACCTGATTCAGGAACATATTAGTAAGTAAGGTAGGAAATAAAGAGAAAATAAAGGAAAGAGAGAAATCAGTTCCGACTTCAATGCCGCCCTTGAGTGCCCCATTGATGGCCTGGATGACTCGACCCAAAACGTACATCTTGCTAATAAATCGATCCTTGTTCACCGGCCGGCCCTTCTTGCCGTCCGCCAGCCGCGGCGTCTCCGTCCACATCTCCTTGACGTTCTCCAGCACCATGTTGCAGTGTCTGTCAAAGGCCTTGACGCGCGCGAGCAGTTTGCGGTTGTTGCGGATCGAGATGAGCACCTGGGTGTGTGACTTGACGGCCGATTGGAGGATCGAGAGGGGTCCCGAGGTGAATTCGTGTTCTTCCAGCTCGGCGATTTCGTACTCGCTGTGGGATTCGAGATGGAATCAAAGTGCATCTCTGGGGTTAGAATAATTTCGGGGAATTTTTTTTTTTTCATTTTCATTTTAATATTGTTTTTCTGATGCTTTGGGCGTAAACGGGAGGGGATTTTCGCTGCCGATATTGGGAAGAGCAGAGGGGGAAAGATGTTTGGATGGGAGAGGTTTTCAAAGATGGCGTACGTGAGTTCGTTGCGCGGCTTGTTGAGCAGCTCCCTGGGACGAGGTTAGCCATTCCGTTATTTTATTTTTATTTTTCCTTGTCTCACGCAGTGTTGAGGGAGAAAAGACAGGAGGGCGACTGTACTGAATTTTGGGTTCTGCCATGTTGCTTGATTATAATCGGTGTCGAGTGCGTAGATTGAGTAGGTAGATGAGGTTTTGTCCCGGAGCGCGATCGCAAGACTGTCTAGGTCGAAATCGAAAAGCTGGAAAGAGGTGGTTGAGTGTGGGCGCTGATTGGCCGATGACTTGACCGGGTGACTTGGTCGTGGTGAGTGAGTGTCAGCTCAGCTCAGCCAGGCCTGAGCTTCTGCCTGTCTGGACTCGGGTCGGTGGGTACGTACCAGACTAGTGCTCCACTCTGTGCACTGTAGCCCGCTAGCTGGCCTCCAACGTCGATCCCGTCGCAGACGAACCAAAATTTGGCCAAGGCAAAAAACCGCCGCCATATTGTCATTGTCTGTCTTGCCTGGGTCCGCACCCTCGAGTACGACCCTTCCATAGCCGCGGCTCGTCGATGCGCATTCTTCGTCTCCAAGGGAGAGAAAAATAGGGAACGCGCATTCCCCTTCTCAACTCAGCTTCACACAACCCGTGCTTTCTAAATGTCTTTCCGGGCGTTTGCTGCGCGAGCCGGCTCAGTCGCCCACGTCGCAAGCTGGAGCTCAAGAAGCAAATGCAATCTCACCATGGCGCAATCTGCCAAATTGCTGAGTTTCCTCGGCGCTCGATCAGTACGAGATGCCCTTGCTATTACGTCTTTTTCTTTTCTCTTGTTCTCGCTTCTCGCTTCTTGCCTCTTGTTTTTTTTTTTCATATTCTCAGTTGCCTTATTCGTTTTTGTTTTTTTTGGCTAAATTCTGACGTCGTCTTCCTGCTTGTAGCTCTCCACCGAAGCCACCAATATCAAGGAACTGCCAGGCGACGAAATGGACGATGTTGTTTTCGAGAGCAGATATGGCCTACGCACTGTCATGCTCAATCGGCCCAAAAAGCTCAACTCCCTCAACGCTTCCATGATTCGCAAGATTATCCCCCGGTTGATCGAATGGGAAAAATCCGATATGGCCAATGTCGTGGTGATGAAGGGTGGAGAGAAGGCTCTCTCTGCGGGCGGTGATGTGATGGCTCTGGCTCAATACAACCAGGAGGGTAGCGAAGGATGGAAAAAGTCGGCCGACTTTTTTGGCCTCGAATACAAGCTCGATCACTATATTGCCACGTACCAAAAGCCATACATTGCTTTCATGGACGGCATCACCATGGGTGGAGGCGCCGGCCTGAGCATCCATGCCCCCTTTCGAATTGCGACAGAGAAGACTGTTTTTGCTATGCCTGAGACGGCGATTGGCTTCTTTCCAGATGTGGGAGCCTCCTTCTTCCTGCCTCGGATGAATGGAGCTGTTGGTACCTATCTCGCATTGACGAGCGATCGCCTGACTGGTCCCAATGTCTTCTACTCAGGGGTCGCCACACACTACCTCCACTCGACGAGCCTGCCTGATCTTGAAGCACGTTTGGCCGAGCTACGGTTCAGAGATGACGACTCCCTGCCTACAAGACTTGCCATTATCAACGACACGCTGGAAGAATTCTGCACCGGTCTGCCGTATGACCAGCCCATGCAGCTCCGCGGCGTGGTCCGACAGGCCATTGACCGTTGCTTCAGCAAGAACAACATCACCGACGTCGTTGCTGCCTTGAATGAGGAACAGGGCGAGACAGAGGGGTGGGCTCAAAGTACACTGTCCACCCTGCAACAGCGATCCCCAACCGCCTTGCATGTCACATTGAGGCAGATGCGTATCAGTCGTAAATGGGATATTGCCGAAGCGTTCAAGAAAGAGTACAAGATAGCCAGCAAATTTATGCAACACCAAGATTTCACAGAGGGCGTCACGGCTCTTCTTGTTCGCAAGGAACAGCCTCAGTGGCAATTTCAGTCGCTGGATGACGTGCCCCTCAGCGAGGATATTGCCAAGCCATTCCTCGACTTTGAAACTGGCGAAGCACTGGAGCTCTTCACCGATCGCACCTATTCGGAGTATCCCTTCCAAAGCCTCGGTGTGCCCACCGAGAAGGAAATCAAGACCATTGTCAGTGGCAATAGCTACACGCCCCAAGAGGTGTCCAGGACCATTGTCACATCAAGAAACGGCCGACAAGGCATCGCTGATGTGGTGAATGAGATCATCAGCCGCAAAACCGTAGTCGATGCTCAAGGAAAAGTGAAATGGGTCAATGACGACTCGTCAGCAAGTAGCCGACTGTAAAACAAAGATCAAAAGAATAAAACAGATGCACTGGTAGAATAGACAATACCTAGGTCATGTACACTATAAATAATTAAGGATAAAGCAGGCAAATGTGTGATCCGAGACTTTTGCGCCCTCACGGAGCGCAAGTACAATTCCCATTATACTATTTGTTTCTTTTTCCTCTTTTGCGTCGAGATAAACAAGGTTTTCGAAATACTTGCAGATATCAAAGACCGCGTGAATAGTGGCACAACATGTACTGCATGTATCTCGTGGAACAGGTATGGCAATTGAAAGTGGGTTGGGGGGCTTTGTGGCGAGGGCGCCTGCAGTCTGAAACAACACGGCGGACGACGACGGATGACGGTTTGCGGCAATAGAACAGCGTCAGATGATGGCTGCTAACGGTGCAGACGACAGCGGCGCTCCAGGACTCGCCCCTCAAACCATCATGAAAGGGCAGCACGCATGAAAGGTCCCTCAGATGGCGAGCAGCCTATATGGAATAACGAGATAAAGATGAATGCCTTTGTCCCCCCCCCCCAAAGACGTGCCTACAGATTTTTGGAAGGGGGGGGAAAGCGTGTACAACATTTGCGAGGGGAAAAAAAGACCAACTCAACACCAAGAGGGCAGGCAGAAATGTGACCTTGTTGCATGTGTTCATCAAGAATTAAAAGCGGGTATTTTCTAGTCGTACCATGATGGATGGATGGATGCGGCGGGATGAACATGATGGCTTCATCTCCAGCGCGCGAAGGTCTCAGGGTATAAAAGGGATGTCCCCGCCCCATTCTCGTCGCAAGAAGGATGAAAATGGAATAAGAGAATAAAATAAAACACCAGACAAGAAGGGTCAGATCCGTCCGGCAGCAGGCGAGCGAGCAAGATAAGAACAACCAAGACGCTCCCCGTCCGAGTTCCTCTGATTGCCAGGCCAGGCGGAAAGAAACGAGCAACTTTGATCAGCCCGGGCGTGGTCCAGTTGGTCCGGTCAAAAAAGACTCCCTCTTTCCTTTTTTCCTCCTTCCCTCCTTCTCTCTTCCCCTCCTTCCTTCCTTCCCTCGTCTCTCCTGCAAGTTGCCCTCGCAACCTCAGTAACCTGTCTCGGAAGGTGCAGCTGGCCATCCACACGCAAACAGCCACGCGTGGCACCGGAGCTGTGGATCGAAAAAAAAAACGACCCAGCTTCGGCAGGTGGGGGATCCAGTCGGTACTGGCCCTCATACTGCTTAATAACATTCCAACCAGACATCATCACGACCGACCGTCGAAACTGACGGCACCAAAACAAAGCAACCAGGCACGGGCACGTGACCTCTGCTTTCAAGCCTTCTTGGTTACCGCAATCATCTATCATTGAGAAGCCCATTGACTTTTCCCTCCTACATCATATCGTCTGCTTGCGCTACCGCCTGCTGCAAGCTATTCAAGAGACAGAGCAAGCACAGGTTGACGGCCCCGCCCCGACTCCTTCGCCGGCTCCCTTGTCCGATGCGAAGAACAGCCCGCCTGCAGCGCTGGATCTAAAGTGGTGGATCCACTTTCACGCCTCACGTCTGCGTGGTGCCTGTGCCAACGCGACAAAGGCCACTGGCGCGCGCGTCAAGAACATGCACCCGCCTCCCCCATTTGATCATCATACAATTCGTTAATTGCCTGCACATAACTCTCCATAACACCTCGCCATCTCGAAGAAACTCCCTTTCTCTCGTCCTCGACCACTTTACCACTTCATTGAACTCTCGCGTTCCGCATCACTCGACTCCTGCACATTGCCGCGTCTGGCAACGATCGCCATGGCGTCGCCCGTGCCAGTCGCGCCCATGGGCGGTCCTTGGAACGGCCAGCACGCACACCTTCAGCCGCTCCCACCATCACATAGAAATCAGCAACAGCATCCTGTGCCCTCTCCAGCCGAGACTGACGAAGCTGGTATTCAGGTCAGGCCAATGGGCCGTATGTCGAAACTTCCCCTCCCTCTTTTTTTTTCTTTCTCCTATTTTCTTCCACAGACCTCCCCTCTCACATCTGGGTTGTTCAAAGACTAACAAACATGCTGCTTTCCAGTCAAGGTCCATTATACTTTCGACAAAGACGGCAAAATCAACTGCTTGGCTAGATTTCCGCACACCCTTCAGATCCAGACAGTACCCATCGACGAAACAACCCTGATCGGCATAATCGATTTACGGCCATGTATCCACGCCGTCATGGAGTGCAGCCCCGAGCTTGCTGGCCAGGAATCTGACTACACCATATACGCTCTTGACTTCTCAGAACCTGACACGCCTCTGGTGGGACAGGGTATGCTCTCCTGGGCACTTGAGTCTATGCGAAACGACTCGATAATACACCCGCCCAAAATGGTTACCGGACGTGTGGCCAAGAACTTGCTGGGTGTTTTTGGTGGTGGCAATCGCGAGACTCTAGAAGTCAGATTGCGTCTTTCTATGACAGCAAGATCAAACCCGCAAATACATCACCACGGCTCGGATATGGCGCAAAATAGACCCGTGGACAACGTCATGACTCCTGCAGGCACTGCGGAATGGAATTCCTTCATGCAGTCCAACCCGCACATTGGCCAGACTCAACCACCACCTAGCAACGTTTCACGTGTTGCGTCCCCGGCATTGTCGCAGAGCCAAATTCACCAGCCCAGCACGATGGGTAGAAGAGACTCATTCGGTCCTATGCAGCACGTCCAGCAGATGCAACAGCAGGCACATCAGCAGGTGCAAGAGCAGGCGGTACCGGGACAGGAGCTACAGAGAATTGCACCCATGCCCATAAACCCCGGTGGGCAGACAGATGGTACAGCTGCCCCATCCTCAAGACCATCAAGTCGGGCATCGAACAGAGGGTCGAGAGGGAAACAACCTACCGGTAGGCCCCGCGGGCGGCCGAAAAAGAAGGCTACGGAAGGGAACACGTCTGGATACGAAGATGGCACAGAGGGCGAGGACGCTGGCCCAGTCAAGAAGAGGATTAGGACCACAGTTGTTGAGAAGGCTTCATCAAATCCCTTCGCCAACGGGCCCGAGTCCTTGAGGGTGGCTGCCAGCACTTCTGGCTCGCTGCGCAACTTTCGGCCTGTTTTGGCCAATCCTGACACCACTGCATGTGGCAACAGTCATCTCCAAGAGATTCCTCGAGCGCCAACTCCCGTTCCCGAAGAGCCTTCACGTCGCCTTCGGTTTCGAGGATCAGGCCGAACCAATATGCTTAGACAAGAGTCTGCCTTGAGCCAACAGCCGCTGTCTAACAACTCCTCATTTGCAGACCCTAGGCACCCACACCCCCTATCGCCAAGTCAGGAGGATGGCCGTTCACCCGAGTCCCTAGCGCCAACACCATTGTATTCTGCAGACAGTCCGGCCGACATTGGCTCGTCTCCTCCCGTGGAACAAGCGACGCCATTTATTCGATCTAGCCCTCCACCATCTAGTCCCGTGCTTCCTCCCATGCCTTCGAATGGACCTCCCCGTAATGCTGCTGCCTTGGCCACCGACGACTTGGACGACCTCTTTGGTGATGAGCCGCCTCAAATCATACAGGAACCCAAGCGTCCACGCGCTCGTCAGCCCCGTAGAAAGCCTCCACAACCACGAAACTCCTGCGGCGTTCCTGTTCAAGTCTTCCAGATGCAGGACGGCCCATCTGGCCAAGACTTGGTCCACATCTACAGTTACAACACACTACAGCCAAACTTGACCCCGGCGCATATGCCTTCAGACAGCCAATCCTTGCCTGTACTCGAAAAGCCACCCACCGGGACAGTATCCGAAGAGAGCGGAAAATCCGAGCGCCAGCCAGACATGCCTCTCACTCCTCCTCCAACAACAGACGCTGCAGAGAAACCCGCGAGCCCGGTTCCTATGGCCGGTTTAGCAGCAACGGAATCGAAGGAGAAAACCCAAGGGACAACGGAGGAAGAAACGGAGGATGTGAGGCCGAGCTTGGCTTCGGTGCCCAGTCCAGTCGTCGCGCCTGAACCTACCGTCGAGGCCTCGCCGCCAGCTGACGTCGACAAGAGCAAGGAAGATGAGCAAGGTCAAAAGGATGGCGAGAATGCGCCCACACCGGCGCCGGCACCGGCACCGGCACCATCCATTATTGCGAGAGCAAGCCGACAACTGGCCCGATCTCGATCTGCTGGGCCTCTTGCTCTGCCCGCTATTCCTGCCAGCGAGCCCGCTGGTCCATCTTCTCTGTCCCGGTCTGTGACCGCCGAACAGCAGACATTCCACAACCCCCCAGCCCCGTCGACACTAAAACGCGCCGCCTCTACTGGTCCCTTGATGCTGCCTATCCCCGCAAGCGACCCAGTTGTGCCAACGTTGAGCGATGAAGCTTCGCTGAGCTTGTTGATCGAAAAGAATGATGCTATACCTCCTCCCTCCTCCCCTCCCGTTGTGACAAGGTCAAACAAGAACAATGTTAAGAAGCATGCCATCAAGCAGCGTCTTGAAACGGCTGTTATGAATGGCGAGATGCCTCCGTACTGTTGCAATTGTGGAGCGATCGAAACGCCAACTTGGCGGAAAATCTGGGTGCAGGAAAAGGGAGGCGTTCCTGAGTACTGTGAATACTCAGTAGAGCCTGGCAGAATCACGGCCATTGAGATTCTGCGCCGAGATGACGACCAAAAACCCACGTTGCATCGTCTGGTCAAAAAGAGTCTTGGGGCGGATGATGATAAGACCCAGTGGCAAGAATTGCTCCTTTGTAATCCTTGTGGAATATGGCTTACCAAGTGCAAAAGCCACCGTCCGCAAGATAGATGGGACAAGGATGCGTCTCGTCTAGGTCAAGAACGCAAAAAACGAGGTTCTGGACGGAATGTCTCACGACCCAAGAGGTCTCGTGCAAAGAGTGGCGGCGGGGTGTTGAACCCTACGTCGGAAGCGTATCTTTCCACAGATACCCTCGGTCCTGTCGAGCCATCTTCACTGCAGCAGGAGCAGCAGGCGCAGGAGCAAGACGGAAGAGGTGTCACTGAAACCCAAGAGTCACAGGAGACGACAGGTCATCAGAAGGAGGTATCTGCAGGAAGTCTGGATGCGCAGGAAACGCGATCCAATCCCGGATCAAGTCACTCGGGGGCAAGCCGCGGAAGTGGTACGGCTGGGAGTCCTATAGACGTGGAGTTCGATGTGGCAGTTGGAAGCACCAAAAGACTGTTGTTTCCCTCACCCCGTAAGGAAGGTGGTTTGAAGACACTAGGCGAGCTACACGTCAATATTGTTCAAACTCCTGACGAATGTCGTCCAAAAGAAATGGATGGTGAAAAGCGAGAAAAGGAAAACTCGGCCACGACGAAGAGCGCTAGAACTCAGGGTCCGGCGCTGGATGATGGCCTTGAAGCGCTCTTCAAAAGCCCGACAATTTCTCGACCTTGCACGCCTCCACCGAACGCCAACGCGGGAGCATCCAGGGAACTGTTTAAAACGCCTACGCAAGTTACCCCTAGCCATCGGCCGATTACTAGAAGCATATCCCGATCCATCCGATCAATTCGATCAATTGCGTCTCCTGGTCAAAGCATGATGCTACTGCAGCGAACCCCCACCAAGACGCCACCCGTTGCGTTTGGATATGCAGGAAGCGCGAGCCGAAGACGCAGTCCCCGTAACCGTCAAGGCGATTTTGAGGTATTTGACACCCCTATCAGCCGCACCATCAACCTGATGTTCTCCGACGGTGCCGTTTTTGGCGAACACGATTTGGACTTGAGCAACTTGCCATCTCTGAACGGAAATGGAGGCGGTGGCTTGATCGACTTTGGCAATCTCTTGAGCACCGATGCCATTATATCCAGCTCCCCGCCAAAGGATGGGTCCTTGTCATTTGACTATCTCACATCTACCAGCGGCTGGGCTAGTTGGGGTTTAGACACGAACATGGACGAGAACAGCATGGACACAAGCTGATAGTACCCACAACATGGAAATGGACAGCAGGGACATGCACAATACGGATAACAATGCGCAGGAGTTGGCGACATCTTTGCAAGGTCTAACGAACAGATATAACAAGTCTTCTTCCTTTCTTTTTTCTGTCCTTTTTTTTCAGAAACATACATATGTAGATTAGCATTATGGCGCAAATATGGTTGACAAGGCGTGATTTTCTTTCTGTTGGCGAATACCCCAGCTCAGCCAAGGTCATACGCTGTAGCAAAGATACGGGCATGGTTTCTTTGCTTCTTGTTTTTGCTTTTATGGTCTCATTGAAGCATCGGACATCGGAGTTGGAGGGGTGAAACTGGCAGATGTGTTATGGGCCTTTTGGAATTGGGCAGCACTAGAATATAACACGATACTGAATACCTACAGTGTTGGCGTGATGATGGAAGGACGTCCTGAATTTCTTGTCTTTACAGCATGCTGCAACATGAGGCTCGAGGTGCAATTATACCGACAATACCTACTCAGCTATCAGTCGTGCTGATGAGCTGTTGGCACGGTGGGTTCTGGTGCTTTCCCTTTCCTGTAGCTACCTAGAACGAAAAAATATAGTTCTTTTGGAAAAGAGCGAAACCCATCTTGTTGTTGTGAGGTTGCGGGGGTAGGACGGTGTATGCATAGACTTGCAGGGTAGCGAAGAAGTTTTGTGCAGAGAAACAGATGAATCAACACTTCCGCCCCAACTCACTCATCATCAGCCAGCCAGACCAGACACTTTACGCGCTGCGCATGGCCCGCAACGCGTCGGGGCAATTGGTCGTCGCGTCTCCCCATGGCCTGCACCCCACAGGCCAGGCCGAGCCAGCCATCCATCGTTGATTTACCGTCTTTGGCCACATTGAATCGCATCCACGTCTGCAGTGCGCGTGGTGCATCCACACACGCCCAATACAAACCGAGAGAAGAAGAAAGAAGAAGAAAGAAAAACAGAGGAAATCCCCATGTGCTCACCATGGCGACAGAATCCGACATCCAAACCCGCTTCTCCCCCAACGAATCCCTCGAGCAAGATGTCGTCTACGAAATCCAGTCCATTCTCCGCCTCCACGACTTGTCCGTCGATGACCTCTTCTTCAAATGGGATGCTTACTGCATCAAGATGGACCTGGACGCCCAGCTCGCCCTATCTCTGCCGAATATCCGGAATCTAAAGCAGAGCATCCAGGACGAGTTGGAGAAGAGCCATCGCGCTACGCAGGTCAGGAGCGAGCGCAAGGTGAATGCCGCGCCGAGGGGAGGTCTTTCGGGTGGTGATGTGTTTGGCATGCTGGACGGCTTGGTTCCGAGCACGCCGGCCATGGCGTCGAGGTCGTCCAACAGGGGCGTGGGCAGCGGGTTGAAGAAGAAGATGGATGGGCTGAAGATGAACAGCTCGCCCGCGGGCATGAACGACCAATTAAAGGCTATGAATGGCTTGCCGTACGTGTTGACATGCTTTATTTTTGCATCCTATTCAATAAATACTAATGGATGGGTATTCTTTCCCGAGGACCATAGGTCATCGTCATTTGCCGATCGCGCAAATCCAGGAGACGTTGTCGAGGTCCTCAATGGACACATCGCTGCGGCTGCGGCACCCATGGCGCCGTATGCAGAGCCGAGAATCAAATTGACGGCCGCGTCGGACCAGAAGAAGATGGCGTACAAACCTCTTGCCATGAAATTATCCGAAGCGAGCGAAGTCCTGGACGACCGCATCGATGAGTTCATGACCATTGTGCAGGACTACCATAAGCTGGACGATTCGGCCTTTGGAAGCGCCGCGAGTCAGAGCACAACCGAGGTCGTCGCCGTCGGAAGAATTGCCTCCGACTCGATGGAGGGCAAGTTGAACGCGGCATCTGTAGTCCTGGAGACGTCGCGACGGACAGGCATGGGCCTTCGAGTTCCCCTCAAGATGGACAAGATCCGCGCATGGAGCTTCTTCCCGGGCCAAATCGTCGCCTTCAAGGGCCACAACGCCACGGGCAGCGAATTTGTCGTCAGTCAAGTACTCGAGGTCCCGCTGCTTCCCAACGCGGCCTCGACGCCGTCTGCGCTCGCCGCTCACCGAGACAAGTTACGAGGCGGCCCAGACGCCATGGACACGGACGCGGACCCGGCACCCCTGAACATCCTCTTCGCGGCTGGCCCCTACACGGCGGACGACAACCTCGACTACGAACCCCTTCACGCCCTCTGCGCCCAGGCAGCAGATACCTACGCCGACGCGCTCGTCCTCACCGGGCCCTTCATCGACATTCACCATCCTCTCATCGCCACCGGCGACTTTGACCTCCCCGAAGAAGCCGCCACTCTCGACCCCGACACCACAACCATGACCACCGTCTTCAAATACCTCTTCGCCACAGCGCTCACCCGCGCCTGCTCCTCCAACCCGCATCTCACCGTCATTCTCGTCCCCTCCACACGCGACATCCTCGCCAAACATGTCTCCTGGCCGCAGGACACCATCCCACGCAAGGAACTCGGTCTCCCCAAATCCGCCAAGATCGTCTCCAATCCCATGACGCTGTCCATGAACGAAATGGTCATTGGCATATCCTCGCAGGATATCTTGTATGAGCTGCGGAGTGAGGAGCTCTCCGTGGGGGCCGGCGGCGGTGGTGTCGGAGGAGGAGACCTAATGGGCCGTCTGTGCAGGTATCTGGTCGAGCAGAGGCACTATTTCCCGCTGTTCCCACCCACGGACCGGGCGAGGTTACCGCGGACAGGAACGGAGCGGGGCGTGGCGACAGGGGCGGTGGTCGATGTTGCGTATTTGCGGTTGGGGGAAATGGTGAATGTGAGACCGGATGTGATGATGGTGCCTAGTTCGTTACCGCCGTTTGCAAAGGTGAGGTTCTCCCCCCCCCCCCCCGCGGTTATCTTTTATTCCGGTCCTTCTCTGCTTGTCCTCTACCATAGAAAGAAGAAGAAGACGGAGAAGCATAAGAGAGATGAACAAGCTGAAGATAAGGAAGAGTAAATTTCTAGATCTAACACATGTCTCTCCATCCAGGTCGTCGAAAGTGTCCTGGCCATCAATCCAGGCTCATTGTCTCGACGCAAAGGCGCAGGCACATATGCGCGGATGACGCTGCATGCTCCCCCTGGAGACGCCGCCGGCGACATGACGAGCCATAAGATATTCGATAGGGCGAGAGTGGAAATTGTGAGGATATAGCACGGGGAGGTCATGTGTGTCACGAGTGAAACCCCAGACTTGGAATGGAATAGAAACTTGAATCTGGGGAGAACGGAACAGGAAGCGTGGTTGTCGAGTTTTTTTTTTAGTTTTTTTTTTTTTGCTAGCTCGAGTGTTTGTGCTGTGGTGTGAAGATTCTCAACGTGGATTTTCTCAACCTGTTCTACAATATACTACAAATTATAGAGCTGCACAAACTATCACGCGGTACATCTGCATGACGGTGATGTTATCGGTCGTCCACTCTCCGCCGTTTATCTTCATAGCCACCCCTAGAGCGAGATGTGCTCCTCTTGCGGCGTCTGTCGTCGTTGTATGCTCTCGGTGGTGATCTTGACCGTGATCTGAATCTCGGTCTCGGTCTCGGTCTCGATCTTGACCGTGACCGTGACCGTGATTGTTCCCGTGCATGTGCATGTGCTCGTGGCCGCGATCTAGATCGAGATGACTCCCTATTCCTCGGTCTGTATTCATCACCTCTGACCCTTGCTTCATCACGCCCATCCCTAGCGCGTCTGGCAGGTCGTTTATTCTCCCTATCTCCCAGCGGAATGGCGTTCGCACCCTTGGCATCCCTCTCATCGGGCTTGAATCGATCATCATCGGCACGGAACCTGTCATCTCCGCCGGCATGTCTCCCGCCCCTCCTCCCGTCATCCAACTGCCCCCAGCGGCCTGTATCCTCGGACCTCATGTCCCTGTACTTGCTCGCGCCCTTCTTGCCCAGCTTCGTCATGTCTCTCTTCTGCAGATACGCCGGCAGCGCCTCCCGATTGCGCACATCGTCCGCAATTCTGGTCCCCATGATGTCGCGCTGCAGGAGGCCCGCCGCCGCCGCCTCCTCTTGGAAAAAGGCACCCTTGTGGTGATATTTTTGCATAAACGACATCTTGCCCTTGTTATCCTTTTCGTCTTGTTGCTTCGCGAGGAAAGCCTCATCCTCGGCCTTGCGCTCCTCCTCTGTCAGGTTTCTCCGCCGCTCTACCTCGGCGAGCTCCCGCTCCTTCTCCTCAATGGCCTCACGCGCCCTCTTCAGACGCTTCAGCTCGCGCACCCGCCAGGCAGCCTCTTCGGCGGCCGGGTCCAGCCCGTCCGTCGTGTCGACCTCCGAGTCGGGGTTCTCGTCGTCGTCCCAGTGCTTCTTGCCCGCGGCTCGGGCGGCGAGATCTTTGCGGATTTGCTCTTCCACGAGCGCATCCGCAGCCTTCTTCTTGGCCGCCTCCTGCGCTTCCCGGGCTTCCTCTTCTTGCTTGTCCTTGTCAATGGCGTCTTTCCCCCGTTGGGACTTGGGCACGAATTTCGGCCGCAGCATCAATCGCCGGGGTGCTTCTTCCTCTTCTTCTGATTCCCCCTCTCCGCTGCTCTCTTCTTCAGACAAGGATCCGCTGTCGCCTCCGCCATCTTGTTCTTCTTCTTCTTCTGATTCCGTCACGAAGCCCTCCGCCGCGGCGAGTCGTTCTGCCCTGGACGCCGCTGTTATCCTTTTTTGTTCTGCCTGTGCGGCCTCTTGTCGTTTGGAGGCCCCGAGATCAACCTTGCCGAGGTTGCTTATGATTTTGCCGGCGCTGGTGGCCTTTGGCGGTGGTGGAATCGTCGTCGCGCTGGCGGACGCGGAGGGTGAGTCGGCGTCGCTGCCTTCCGAGTCGGAGGAGGACGATTCGTGTCCGCTGGGTTTGCCGGCGCGATGGCGCTGGGGCCGCGCCGGGTTGGCGGTCATGCGCTTTGGTGGCATTTTTATGCTGGTAAGGCGTGTTTGATGTGAGATGGAGAGTGTCGTACACTTTAAGGATTGTCCGGCAAAAGGGAAAATGACGTTGAAAGCGCATTTCAGATCCATGGCGGGACAGTTATGTGGGCCCGGTCTGGAGAGGTCTACTGGTTTCCACATGGACGGATTACCCTGCAGCTGATGTATATTTCCAATCTGGAAATGCCGGTTTTTGTTGAATACAGCATACGGTTGAATTGAAATCGAATTTGATGATGGATAATTAGATAACTTGTTTTTTTCTATCGCTCTGTGATAATATAATGCCGTTCAAAGGCAGCTGTACCTCCATCAACGGCGAGACAACCATTGATGATATTCAAAACTTAACCCCCCAATGACTACGGCAGGTGCGGCGCCGCCTCCTTCCCCAACTAGATCCACCAGCTGTCATCTCAGGAACATTACAAAAGACGTATCCTACTTGCAATACTTTCCGTCCATTTCCACCACTCCGAATACCAGACACTACTTGAAACAGCCCAAATCACCGCAAACGGATCACCTTTCTCCGGCACACTATCAGACGACTGACACAATATGGCAGGCAGCCCCACACGAACAGCGCTTGTCACTGGTGCCACCGGCCTGCTTGGTCGGGAGATCACGAATGCCTTTCGGCGAAGCCCTGGCTGGACGGTCAAGGGCACGGGGTACTCACGAGCAGACGGCGTCGACGTGCTGAGACTGAACCTCGAGAATGAGGATACCGCGGAACTGAACAAGCTCCTGGACGAGACCAAGTTTGTGCCCTCCCTTCCTCATCGCTCATATCACAACGAGTTGCATGTAGTGTTGGCTGCTAATGGCGCGTGTGCACTCCGAAATTATACAGACCTGACGTTATTGTTCATGGTATGTCGTTTCTGCACCTGAATTTTTGCCTTAATTTTCCATCACAAAAAAAAAACCGCCAAACGAAAAACCGTGCCTCATCTAACCACCGCAACAGCCGCGGCTCAAAGATTCCCAGACAAGGTGGACAAAGATCCAGATGCTGCTCGAGCCTTGAACAGTGCAGCAAGCAAGAGGCTTGCACAGGTAGCACTCTCAAGGGACATTCTCCTCATTTACATATCCACCGACTACGTGTTTCCGGGAACGCCTGGTGATGCACCGTATGAAGCTGATGCTGACCCCAAACCCACCAACCTGTATGGCCAGACAAAACGGGATGGGGAAATCGCCGTCCTGGAAGCCGCCAAGAAAATGAACAAAATTGGGTCGGCAGTCGTACTGCGAGTTCCTGTTCTGTACGGCCATGCAGAAACGCCTGCCGAAAGCGCCGTCAATGTCTTAATGGAGTCAGTTTGGAAGGCTCAGACTCAGGGCACTAAGGTTGAAATGGACCATTGGGCTATTCGTTATCCTACCAACACGGAGGATGTCGGGCGCGTGTGTCGAGGTATGTTTCAAGTATAGCGTGGTTATTGCATTCTCCTCGATTTCTTGCTGTGGCACGCGTCTGTGAGAGCAGGTCAGAAAAAAAAGCAAAAAAAAGAAAAAAAGAAAAAAAGAAGACACGGTCTACAGTGGATTCAGGACCAGTTCATCCCGATCATTTAGCCACTTTGGTCCCCAGATGTCCTGATGACCTATGACTCACTACATATACTTGGAGAAGATATCACTTGAGAAGAAAAAACAGCTAACCCGACGATTAAATAGACGTGGCCGTCAAGTATCTCGATGTAGACGCAGCAGGAGATCGCAGGACACTACCACCGACGCTCCAATTTTCAAGTGAAGATAAGATGACAAAGTACGAAATTTGTCAGTTGTTTGGAAAGATGATGGGACTCGATATTGCCAATATTGAGGCGAACACGCAGGGTAATGATCCCAGCGCAACAGTGCAACGGCCATACGACTGCCATCTGAGCACCTCAGCGCTCAAGAAGCTTGGTATCGACACTACAACAACCCACTTTACTGAATGGTGGCGTCGAGAAGTGCGGGCATTTAGCGAATAGAATGAGTAGCAGGTTGTGAAATTTCCATATCGGTCTAACTGGTAGGGAATGCAGGTGAGCGCGGCCTGAGGTTAGTGAATGTGGATTTCATAAAATTCTTTTTGAGGTGACGCCCACCTCTCTCCCTGGCAAAAATTCAAAAATTAGGAAGGGCGGGGGTTCCACACATCTTTCTTTTTTCTTTTTCGAAAGGAGTCGGAGATCAGAGGGCAAGGCTAAGGACTTCCATGCCTGGCAAACTGGGGGAAAAGCATCAGTGCATAACCAATAGTTCTCTAAGCTTGACGAAATGTGCTCTTTCTCCGATAGGAAGCTATCAGGGACGTATGACCTAGCACAAGACGAATATCATCCACATTAATTTGCCCACGACCACGCTAGGATACCGAATCAAGCGCAGCAGAAATGTCACTTTTCATTTTTGAGCATGTCACGGAATGCCATTGCTGCGAGTGGATGTTCGCTGAGTTCACGACGGTGATGGGATGCTATTCGGTTATGGTCGGCGGTCCTCCAAGCCCTTGTCAATGCAGCCGCCGATCCAATGGCACCAGAAGGCTTACCCCGCCGATGATGGAATCAGAACATATGCAAAAAAGAAAAAGAAAGAAACAGGAGGGTCCTAATCCCCTTCCCATTGACGAAACGAGACGAGACACAGGGATCGACAAGCAAGTGTCTGGTTGGTTCAATGTTAGCTCATAGCAGTGCTTGAGTTCAATGCAGGATGACCCATTGTGGAGTGACGAGGTCGAGTTGTCATCTCAATCTCCATCATGGGACGGATCTCAATCCGCCGCAGCTGCGCGTTGGGAAAGCCTGGCTGCAACAAGATATCGACCTGTATGCAAACTGCAAACGCATCGAAATACGACAGCAGGTGGCTGGTGGGATGTTGTGCGATCCTGTCATTTGACTGCATTGAGCAGATCAGAATGTAGTGCTCCATCGGCGTGAGGCGAGCGCTGCTTCAAGAACGGGACCGTGGCTTGCAGAAGTACGGAGCAGATGGGAACAAAACAATGGAACACCCCCCCACCCCCCTTTCTCAAAAAAAAAAAAAAAAAAAAAAAAAAAACGAAACAAAAATCAATGCCAAAATCAGGCGTTCGACAGTGATCAGTCAGCTAGGACGACACCGGTGAGGTATCGAGGTATTGAGCTACATATCGGCACGGTAGGATTCGTCCTACGAGGACAGTCGCCGCCGCGGGCAGTGATTGTCACCGGACTCTCTCTAAAGACTCTGCTCTACAGGACATTTGCCAAGGGCTGTGTGTTGACGATTTTGAACGGAGATTGGGCAATTGAGGCCCGAGACATGCAGGGTCTGGCAAAAGAGTGGAATGCTCACGACGCGTCGACAAGACACTGAAGCCCCCCACCAAAAACAATGGTCAGGAAACAAAGAGACAATCTCCTGTGGACCATGACTGTCAACTAGCGCCATAATCAATAAGTGAGGAAAGACAACAAGCCGTCTAGTTCACAACAAAACGTGTATCAATGGCATGTTACCGCACTCTGCGTGGTAGATTGCCCATTACTTGTACTTGTATGGTGTGAGATGCAGTGCATGGTGTCTCTGTTTATCGTTTTGTCCGCAGATGCCGTGTTTGCGAATGCCAGTTTTGATGGACACGTTTTTATCTTTCTATTTTTTCTACCCATCCCTCCCCAGCATTTATGTCCTGTTCGTCCCGAGACGCTCGCTCAGCATTGCATTGCCTTTTATGCCTGATGCGTGGAGTTCTTGGTTGAACTTCTGACCTGACGACGCCGGCTTGTTTTGTTTCCGAATGCCCATCGTCTTGACACTCGCTATTTCTTTTTTCTTCTTTTTTTTTTGTTAATTGACACGGTTTTCTTCTCCTTGTTCGCCTTGTCCGCCGTCATATTCTTGACATAGGACTCTGCGTTCTTTTGTTTCATCTCGATATCAGGGCCTATGCGTGGATGCGAAGACGTTGCATGATTTCGGCGGCACCTGTTATTTATCCTAGCGTCGACGACGAGCTTTTCATTCGAGATTTGAAAATCTCCGATTAGTGCTGGAGCGGATCACCTTGTTCGGCGAATTTCCTCGGTTTATGCAGGGATTGAGGTTTGCCGATATTGCCAGGTGCGCCGAGAAGAGATAATCGAGAGAAAGAGAGAGAAAAGGGTCTTGACACGTTCCCCTCAAGAAGATGGCGCACGATGCCGCGGCAGGGGTTCCTGGCCCCGGCCCCGGCCCCGTCCCCGGCGGGATGCCGATGGAAGCAGTCGCATCGCCGCCCTGGCAGGCCCTGTCGCGCTACCACACACTCCGGGGGAAGAGCATGTCGGCGTCGCAGGACTTTGACATCTACCAGGACGACAATGCCAGCCCCGGCAGCGACGGCAGCGGCGACAGCTCGCCGTGCTCACGGTCCAAGAGCATGACGAACATGCGGCGCGCGCTCAAGAGGCAGGAGCGGGTGTCGGCGTGCGAGGTGCCGCCGCTGGTGTGGAAGACCAAGGTGCTGTGCCCCAAGCCCATCAACGTGGCGGCGCAGTCGAAGCTCAAGATGTTGGAGAAGCTCAAGTCGCCGGCCATGTTTGCCGAGCACGCGCCGTGGAAGCTGCTGGCAGGCGTGGGCGACTCCGAGTCGGCCAGCGAGTTGGCCAGCAGGACCGACGCCACGCGAGGCCTGTCCGACGTCGTGCAGGCCAGCGGCAGGGGCAGCGGCAGCGGCAGCGGCAGTCCAGCTAGAACAATGGCCCTGGAGCCCCCCCCCCGCCCCCACAGACCCACACAGGCCCACACAGACACTCCCCACGCCCACGACACCCATGCCCACGCCCACCACGACGCGCAGCAACCCGGACGCCTCCAGTCGTCGTCCCTCGACTCGTCCCTGGAGTCGTCCCTCGATTCGACCGTCCATTTCTGTTCGTCCCCCCATCAAGACGCTGCTCCAAACGACTCCCAAGACGTCCGCCAAGACGACGTGGACGTGGAAGCGCCAGGCCCAGAGGCCGGCGACAGCAGCAGCAGCCACGAGTCCGTCAAAGAGGCCACCCACGAGCCCAACCAACTGGCCAACCAGGAGGCCAGCCATGCAAGGGACGACCATTCTGCATCTCCATCATCTGATTCAGAGGCCAACAATGCATCCGTGCCGGCGCCAGCTCCAGCACCGCCATCCGCGCGTTGCATTCCGTCGTCGTCACAGGCTCCCAGCTCCGAGACAAGGAGGGGCGGCCAGGAGCTTCTCACCGATGAGGTCGCCCGCCTCGAGGCTGAAACCGATCGCATTCTTGCCGAGCAGAAGAAGCTCGACCTCGCGCGACTCCAGACCCAGCTTGTCATACCTCTCAAGCCCAAGCATCTCATCCTTCAAAAGCTCTCCTTCTTCTCGCGAACAAACAAGCGAGCGACTGTTGTCGGCAGAGGCAGCCAGCCTAGCACCCCGAGCACCATCGTTTCCGCCACCTTTTCACCAACCCTGAGCCACTTCAGTCTTGAAAGCAATTCGGAGCAACCACCGACGGCCTCGACTTCTGCTCCCAACAGGATGAGCTTCATCGAACCTGGCGGCAAGGGCATTGTGCCACAGAAAGATGCCCCCAAGTCTGCCATCAATGGCGGAGAACGCGTAAGTGGACCGATTCCTGGCACCTTTATTCTCATGATATACACACACACGCACACGCACACCCGCACACCCGCACATGCAAAAAAAAAAATAGTGGCTGACACACCTCTAGCGTGTCGTTGTTCGATGTCTATCGTCGACCATCAACTTGCCCATCACGGCAGACACCTCGCCAGTGGACATTCTCGCCGCCGCCTCGGCGGAGACGAGGCAACCAATGACTACGACGACCTGTGTCGTTATTGAGTGTTACGCCATTCTCGGCCTGGAGCGTCGTCTGCGCCGATATGAACGTATTCGTGACGTGATGAATTCCTGGGACCGCGATTTGCAGAACTCACTGCTCATCATGTTATGCGACATTACCCCAAATGATGAGCATCATCTTGCCCTGGAATCCGTTCCGCGGACGGAAGAGCCGCCTGGTGGCTTTTCCATGCAAATGTATCACTCATCCAGACCTGGGAAATGGAACAAACGATGGGTCACGCTCCTTGATAACGGGCAGATCTATGCTGCCAAATCCGTCAACGTGCAGCCATGTGACAAGGACTGCTCCGTCCTCTGCCACCTCACTGATTTTGACATTTACACCCCCAAGGAGAGCGAGGTGCGCCGCCATCTCCGGCCACCAAAGAAGTTCTGCTATGCCATCAAGAGCCAGCAAAAGACGGTCGTCTTTCCCAATGGAGAAAATTTCGTTCACTTCTTCTCCACCGAAGATGCCCAACAGGCTACCTTGTTCTATGAAAAGGTGCAGGGATGGCGGAGCTGGTACATGGTCAACCGCATGGTTGATTTGGGGAAGAAGAAGAACAAGCCGTCTCAGCCAATGCTTGACGTTGGTAAGAATAACATGAACACCAGGAACGGCAACGACAACATATCGAGCCCCAAGAAGAACAGCGCAGTCATCAATAATGGCCATCGGGCGGATGGCAAAGTCTTGAGCCGTGCCGATGAGGCCGCGGCCGAGACCCTCATGGATGTGAATGAATTCCGCATAAGCAAAATCGTCATTGACGAGACTCAAACGCAACAGGGGACGCCCGCTTCGCCCAAATCGCCCGCACAAGGAAAGCACAACGCTTTTGCCAACGAGGATGAGTCTGAATTCTTCGTCGGCGGACTTCTGGGTGATGCGTATGAGAAGCGCAAACAGGCTGAAGCGACAGCTTCTGGGCCTTCTTCTGTCAAGCATGTTGATGGGCCCTTTACAAAAGCACCATCACTTCTCAATGGAGGTATCAAAAAGATGGCCGAGACGCCCCAGATCAGAGTCGAACAAGTCGAGACGAAAACCGAGCCGAAATCGTGGTTCCCGTCGGCAGCGGAGCACTCGGCTCGCATTCGACCCGTGACGCAGCATTATCCTCATCCTCATCCTCACCCTCACCCTCATCAACAACAGCGACGGCCAATGACTGCCAACGACGCTCCCGCATTCTTCTCGTCTCTCAACAAAGCCGTCGCACCCTCCTCAACAACCGGCTGCGTGTCCCGCCGCGACAGGCATCCTGCTCCGTTGCTCAACTTTAGCAAGGACGGCTCCGATACGCCGCGCTTCCAGAGCGGATTCAACGGCGCGGGTCCACGATATCCACCGGGCCATCCGCTCATCAATTTCACGGCCTCCGCTGGTGCGGTGCGAGACGGGCGAGATGCTCGCGACCCCGCCGTGAGAAGACATCCTTCTCGCCGCAACAGCGGCGGCGCCCTAGGACTTGTTGCGGCGGTTCCGCCGCCGCCGCCGCAATATCCCCCCCCTCCTCCCGCCGCAGGTCTTCAGCGCCAACAAAGCAGCCTGAGACCCGGTGCCAATACGCAGAGAAGGCCATTCCCCACCGATCCTCGCAAGATCCAGCACGCCCCGCCCGTCCCTGCCATTCCTCCCGTGTCTTCGCGTCGCATGCATCAAAGCAAGGCGCCTTCTCGGCCGCCCCCAAGATGCCCCCCCGAGCCTCTCTTGAATGGGGCACGATGAATGCTGAGGATTTCTACAATGGAACGATCATTTCGAATATACTTTATGATGATGTATGGGAAGTGGGAAGCAGATAGGAGGAGGCGTTGAGGACACTAGCATGAGAGCTTCTTATTCAAATATTTTCATTTCTATCTCTTCCATCTTTTCCATCTCTTTTTGTTTCTCTTTTTCTTCTGTTTTTGGTGTTTTTGTTCCAGCAAGATGTTCATATTGGCCCCGGCGGGTTAGGTCTAACCTATGACTTGTCGCGGCACTCGTCTAGTCGAGAACATTACGATCGGGAAAAAAACGCGATAATACATGGGCTGCGAGGATGGCAAGAAGTATTGGGTTGGAGACAAGATTGAATGAGCGTTTTTGTGTGTGTAGACACTGCATGCTTGCAGATGGGAGGGATTGATCGGGACATCTTCAGCTCGCCCGGGTGGTACATTTGTAGTACTTATGACTGATGCTTCTATTACTTTACGATTGCGCTGCTTGCCTTGCGAGCAGCCGTGGTGACTCTGGAAGGATCGTTGTTGTCCTTTGACGGCGCCATCCCTTACCCTTTGACGTGTGTGGAAGGCGGAGCTGGCAGACGTGAATGCGAGGCCGTTGACCAGATAGTGACCTGACCAACTAGCGACCTGATCCAATACTAACCGCCAAATAGTGACCCGATCAAATAGTAAAATAGTAACCACTGACCAGACGACTCCTTTGACCTCGTGCTGGGGCCCGTCAAAGTCGCGCCTGGTGTGCCGACGAAGCGCACCCCAGGGACATTGATCCACAGTGCACAGAGCACAAGCAGAGCACACAGTGTACACAGGGCACATAGCACACACAGCACACAGTGCCCAAGACGAGCACACCACCACCAATAGCGTCCGAGCTGTGCGACCTGGTGCCTGGTGCCCGGTGACGCGACAGGCAGGCAGACGCAGCAGCGTCACGATTTGATCTGCTAGACTAGAACCAACCCGCGCAACCTCCCCCGCCGTGCTGTCGACGACGTCGAAAAACATCAGAATCGAGAAATCCCTGCCCTCCGCCACGACGACTGGAGACGCTCTTTCCAAACAGACGAGTTGCCTCGACTTGTTAATTTTTTTTTTCTTTTTTTTCTTTTACATCGTTCGGGGGGTTCTCAACATTGTCCGGGTCTTTCTTCCATCGTCCAGGTCGTCGAGAGTTTCAAAAAAACGCCGAAACCTCGGGGTGCTGCAGACGGGCGCGGGATTCCGGACCATGGCGCTTAATGCGCACGAGATTTTGCAGCTGCGAGATGCGCTTCAGGATGCGGTGATTAAGACGTCGGAGAGGTGTCTGTATTCATCGACGAAATGGTAATTTCCCACATGGGATGAAAAGATGGGGAAGCAAAGAGGGGAATAGAAAGAAGAAGAAGAAAAGAGAAGAAAGAGAAGAAAAAAGAAAGAGAATAAGACGAAGAAAAGAAAAACGAAAGAGAAAGAAAGAAAACCCTTCTAATCCGTGCTAGGGCCGCCGAACTCCTCAACGCCCTTCCCGATCCAACAGACGAGGAAATCGACCTATCCAATTCCCCCGATGCCCCGAGGCGTATATCCCCGCTCTTCACGCCCAACCTCGATCCCGAAGAGGCAGCTCTCGAGGCCAGGGAGCTGAGCAAATACCTACTCGCCAAGTCGCTCTTTGACTGCAAGGAATTCGACCGCTGCGCCGCCGTGTTTCTTCCTGACTCGCTGCTGTCTTCTGTCCTGGCCTCGCACTCGGAGGTTGCGACGCCTTTGCAGCGGCGGTCGCGGGGCAAGACGATGGCTGCGGAGGGCGGGATGGGCTCGGATGCTGGAGCTGGAGCTGCTGATGCTGAGACCGGTGCGGCGGCTGCCACAGCGCCGCTGCCGAAACTCAGCCAGAAGAGTTTGTTTCTGGCCCTCTATGCAAAATTCATGTCTGGCGAGAAGCGCAGGAACGAGGACTCGGAAATGGTCATGGGTCCGCAGGACATGGGCACCGTGACGAATAAGCAGCTTCTTGTGGTTGGGAGATTCTTGTCGGCGTGGTTCAAGGAGAGGACCACGGCGGATGAGGAGGTTCTGGGGAGTCAGGGGTGGCTGGAGTACTTGTGAGTCTCCTCCTGTTATCTGGTATTCATCCTGGCCCGCCGTTCATATGGGAACCTGTGTGTGTATGCGCGTGCGTGCGTGCGTCTGCGTGCCTGTTTCTGGAATGAGTACAGCTGCTAACCAAAGGACGCCATGTTCTACGCACGTCAAAGGTATGGGATGGTGCTGGCAAAGGAGAAGAATGACGCGCAGGCCATGGACTTCTTTATGAGGAGTGTACACAAGTGTCCCATGAACTGGGGTTGTTGGTTGGAGATGACGTCTTTGATATCCAGGGTTGAAGAGGTATTTGAACAATCGGTTTCTTCTCTCTTCCTCTGACACACACACACACACACGATGGACGCCTCCTGTACTAATGCGTCGACACCACCACCAGCTCAACCAAGTCGCCCGGCATTGCCCTCAAAATATCGTCTCATTCATGTTTCATCTTCACACTTCCCTCGAACTGTACCAGCAAACACCGAATCTGGCCAACTCTCTCGAACAGCTCCTGTCCATATTCCCAACCTCATCCTTCCTTCTGACCTGCACCGCATTACTCGCATACCATGCCAAAGACCTCATGGCCGCCGAGCAGCACTTTAGCCGTTTGCTCTCGCTGCATCCGCACCGTCTCGACTCGCTCGATCACTACTCCAACATACTCTATGTGCTCAACATGCGCCCAAAGCTGGCCTTTGTCGCCCACCTCTGCTCGAGCGTCGACAAGTTCCGCCCCGAGTCGTGCGTCGTCATCGGCAACTACTACTCCCTGCTGTCCATGCACGAAAAAGCCGTTCAGTACTTTAGACGAGCGCTGACACTGGATCGGTCGTGCCTATCGGCCTGGACGCTCATGGGCCACGAGTATGTCGAGCTGAAGAACACGCACGCGGCCATCGAATCGTACCGCCGCGCTGTCGACGTCAACCGCCGCGACTACCGTGCCTGGTACGGCCTTGGCCAGACATATGAAATGCTCGAAATGCACACCTACTCGCTCTGGTACTACAAAAAGGCGGCCGGTCTGCGGCCCTGGGACGGGAAAATGTGGATGGCCGTCGGCTCGTGCCTCCAGAAGATGGGTCGCGAACGCGACGGCATCAAGGCGCTGAAACGGGCTCTCCTGGCCGATGCCTACTACGACGTGGGCAGCAGTTTCGGCAGCAGCGGAGGAGGAGGAGGAGGTGGTGGCGGCGGCGGCGACCTCGTAGGCGCGCGCAGCACCATTAGCCACATGGACCCTGATGTGCTTCTCCAAATTGCAGCCATGTACGATCATCTTGGCGAAGAGGAAGAAGCCAAAGCCTACATGGAGCTCTGCGTCGCCCAGGAAGAAGGCACCGCAGCAGCAGACGCAAACAACCCTCTCGGCGAATCTGTCATTGTCCGCAACGACTCGCCAGTAGGCTCAGACGACTTCCAACAACATGGTCCCACCTCAGGTCCCGGCCACGGTCACAGCTCCGACGACAATACGCCACACAACGATCGCGCGGCAGGAATAGAAGGAACAGGCGTGACGCCCGCGACGAGCAAAGCACGCATGTGGCTCGCGCGCTTCGCCATGCGCACGTCCGACTACGCCACCGCGAATCGACTCGCCATGGAGTTGTGCCAGGACGGCATCGAAGTGGAGGAGGCAAAGGCCCTGGTCAGGGAAGTGCGATCCCGAATGGATGCGGCTGGCTTGTTGGGCTCTAATTCGGATGTTTAGACTAGGGGTTGTTATACGTGTTTTGGCGGATGGAGTTGGCAGCGTTTTTGAGGGACATTTGACTCATGGTGGTTTTTTTTCTCCTCCTTGATCTTCTTTTATTCTTCTTTTATTCTTCTTCTTCTCTTATTATCATTTTCTTTTTCTTCTTCTTCTTTTTATCGCATCTTCCATACTACCCACCCTCTTCATCTCTCCCTTATTCTCCAACCCTCAAATGTAAATATATGGAGCGTCAAAAGCATTTCTTCTCCTTGCCCCTTTTTACTTATTTAATTCGCTGATAAGATGAATGAAGTGGCGTTCAGAAAGTATGCGTGTTGTTTTGGCGTGCGTATGCTTATATATAGATTTTTTTTTAATGAAATCAAATAATTGAATGATTAAATACATATACGTATAAATAGATAGATATACAAATAATTAAATAAATATATCTTAATTAAATACATATATTTAACATGTATACATATATAACGAACCAACGCCCCTTCCTCTTCTGTAAAAATGAGGAAAAACCCCCAATCAAATAACAAGAATCATTTCAATCCCGAAACCATCTCAACGTATGACATTGTGGCTAGGTCTTAAGAGCACAATCATGCAGATAGAGGTGGCGATGTCAATGCTCTAGACAAAGAAAAAGTACAAATACCAAAGGTATATCCTCCGTGCGTGTTATGCATGTACTCTTCTTGATGCGTCAGATTTGGAATTCCGTCAAACATCAGCATCGGACGAATCATGCTTGGACTTGATTGTTTTCGACGCAGAGGAGGTATTTTTCTGCCCCCTCACGCGAGAATGTGAGAATGAATGCCAGCTATTCAACATCTCACGGGAGCAAACAAAGATTCGAGTCATCTTTTCAGCAGCACAAACATGCTTTTTGCAAGAGCAACATAGTAGCTCAAGCGCCTACATGTATATACGATAAATATGCAGATAGATGTGAACTCTTTTGCTAAACCAACTTCAATTATGTACCGAATACTAAAAGAACAAAAAGAAACCATAAATCTAAGTAGAAAAACATGAATTAGACGAGCGAGCCATGACTAACAAGGCAGCTTCGACTCCTCAAAAAGCCAGCCGCCTAAATGGCATGCTCCGTCTCGTGACTACCAACACCAGAAGATTAATATTATCATAAAGTAACGTGATTCTTGAAATCTTTTTTTTTTCTTTCTTTTTAAAGCAGAAGCTCCTTGGACAATCACCACAGAGTTCCGTGACATATAATCCGAGTAAAGGACGCAATTATTTTCCATCTGTAAGCTCTCTAGAGAACCATGGCAGCAACACCGGCAACGATTAGGGCGCCGAGACCAGCATTGGCCTTGTCGGCAGCCGCAGTCACGGCAGGAGGTGTGCCGGGTTGGGTTCCGACGGGCGGAACAGTCCCAGGCTGGGTTCCAGCCGGGGGAGATACGGGATTTCCAGGGGCAGCTGGAGCGCCAGGCTGACCAGGGTGGCCAGGGACACCGGGAGCGCCAGGAGAACTGGGAACGCCAGGGTGGCCAGGGACACCGGGAGCGCCAGGAGCGCCAGGAGAACTGGGAGCGCCAGGCTGGCCAGGGACAGCAGGGACACCAGGAGAACTGGGAACGCCAGGCTGGCCAGGGACACCGGGAGCGCCAGGAGCGCCAGGGGAACTGGGAACGCCAGGGTGACCAGGGACACTAGGGACACCAGGAGAACTGGGGACGCCAGGCTGGCCAGGGACAGCAGGGACACCAGGAGGACTGGGAACGCCAGGGGCACTCGGGACTCCAGGGTGACCAGGGACACTCGGGACACCAGGAGAACTGGGGACGCCAGGCTGGCCAGGGACAGCAGGGACACCAGGAGGACTGGGAACGCCAGGGTGACCAGGGACCGCGGGGACACCAGGAGGACTGGGAACGCCAGGGTGACCAGGGACCGCGGGGACACCAGGAGGACTAGGAACGCCAGGGTGACCAGGGACAGCGGGGACACCAGGAGGACTAGGAACCACGGGCTTGCCAGGAGGAGGAGGCGGTGGGATAGGCTGGCCAGGAGGAGGGGGCACAGGCTTTCCAGGTGGTGGTGGTGGTGGTGGGATGGGCTTGCCGGGAGGAGGAGATGGCAGAGGATTGGTGATGGTGCAAGGACAGTTGTTGAAGGTCAAAGTGGTAGGTTCGATAATGTTGAATGTGACATTGTTGATACAGAAGATTGTTGGCGCCTGACGCAGCCACATAGTCAGCTCTCTGATTATCTTTTATTTCGTGCATATAGGGGGGTACAAGTACTTACAGGACAGAACGTTGTGAAAGCCGTTGAGATGACAGTGGTCAGGACCGTCTTGGTTGGAAAGATGGGAGCAGCAGTGCTGACGGGAACAGAAGAGTTGGCGGGAACAGAGCTGCTAGGAAATTCCGTGGCAGACGCAGAACTCTCGACGGAAGAGGTCAAGCCAGTAGAAAGCCCGGTGACAGAGCTACTCTCGGCAGAAGAAGTCTCGGTAGCAGTTGCGCTGCCCGAACTTACGTCGGTAGAATGCCCAGCGGCGGAAGCAGCGGACGTCGAGCTCGCTTCGGTACTGACTTCGGCGGAAGCAGCGGACGTCGAGCTCGCTTCGGTACTGACTTCGGCGGAAGCAGCGGACGTCGAGCTCGCTTCGGTACTGACTTCGGCGGCAGCAGAGCTCTCCAAAGAACTGGCCGCGGCGGAAGCAGAGCTCAAGAGTGCACTGGCCGCAGCAGAAGCAGCAGCAGAGCTCTCGGCGGGCGCAGAGCTTTCGGCAGGCGCAGAGCTTTCGGCAGGCACAGAGCTCTCGGCAGAAGCAGAGCTCAAGATCGCACTGGCTGCGGCGGAAGCAGAGCTCAAGACTGCACTGACCTCAGCAGAAGCAGCAGCAGAGCTCTCGGCAGGCGCAGAGCTTTCGGCAGGCGCAGAGCTTTCGGCAGGCGCAGAGCTCTCGGCAGGCGCAGAGCTCTCGGCAGGAGCAGAGCTTGACTGCGCCAGACCAGAGGTGACCAGAGAGGCCACCGCTAAGATCTGCGTGAACCTCATTGTTCTTCTTCCCAATTGCTTTGGGTAGCCGTATCAGACAATGTTCAATATGATTGGACTTGAGCGAGGGTCGATGAAGTTGGATTGACTTGGCGCGGAAATGAAAAACCAGTTATTCTAGAAAGAAGGACTGAGTGGTCGTTGCATCTGGAAGTGATGGGAGGATAAGAACGCACAGATTTCTGGACGACATCGCTTCGTTTTGTATTCGCCCAGATAGTTCAGCTTGCAGTAAGACGATGGAGGTTGAATTCTCACAATCAACATTTGAGCTGCTCCCAAAGTCAAATGGCCATCCCCAACAGTCATCACCGGAAGAGGTGATTTCTGTTTTAGGCCAGATTTGTAAGTTCATCAGCGTACCATGTTCTGCATTCGGCCGTCAGCACTCATAATCTTGCCGCACGACAACATGCCTTTTTGGGGAACAAGAGGCTGCGATATCCACAGATCTGAGCACGGGGTGGAGAAAATACTGACCTTTGTTTCCGCAGTCTATCATTGTGGTGTTCAACAAACAACGGAAATACGAGGTTCAAGAACTTTAAATTCTCATCGCATCATGTTGCCATCACGTTCGAGATTAGAGCCCTTGCTTTCAATCAGATACAGGTGCTCGGAACGGATTCAGCCCTACTCGAAGACACAGTCAGTCTAGTCGTATTCTTCACGACGTTCGACCTGAGGAAATGGGCAGATGACCTTGCGGACAATTTGACAAAAAATAACCATACTTGCTCCATCTAAGTGATCCTGCCTTCAAAAACAGCGTTGCGTGCAGTGTCCGCGCAAGGGTTTCACAGCCAACGATATGGTCAATTTGCCGAATAACATGACATCTCTTGAAAATATGTCATATTTCCGGTGATTTCCATGGCCAAGATCCGCATTAGCTAGCAGCTAGCATTCAGTACCTTGACCGTTAACAATGGCACGATTTCGAAATATCACAAATGGAAAGTCTAAATTCTGGTCCTTTTCGATCTTTCAGTAGTAGATGGCTCCGGCAAGGTTTTCTTGGCAAAGCTAAAAAGAGAAGTAAATCAGCCAATTAGAAATGTTGTCGGAGATGTCATATGTTGAGAAACAAAATCAAAAAGTCCCAAAAGAGAGAAATCTCACGTGATGGAGTGACGGTCTGTCGTTTCGTTGGTCGTCATGTGGCGAGACTGGAATGCGATATGCGCGCGCGTCTACACCGGAATGTTGATGGTGGCGCCCTTCCCCGTATTCATTCTATTCAGACTTGTTGAGAAGCCTGGATGGGTTTTTTTCTGTCTTGGACTCACAAAATTACTTTTGAATACATACCTCACGGTGAGTATGGCAAGCTTCAGAAATGATTTTCTTCTTAGGAGTTGGCTGGCTGGCGAAATGGCGAAATGGACAAGGTTGGACGTCATTCGTATACCAGAGAGGATACTCAAGCCTCTGGTGGCTTTTTTTTGTCTTTATTTGTTGAACGTGGAACGAGAGCGCTTAGTAATCTCGGTTAGTGAGAGAGAGCATAGTGACTGGACGTATGTAATTCTTGATGGCTGGATGTGTTCATTTTTAGAGATATCGTGATCCGTGGACATGTGCAGGAGGCGATCCCCGAATATGGACGAAGATGGAGTTTGACACACAGTGCATCGCACAGTTTGTGGCCCATTATATATACAGTATGGAAACTGCTTCCATGTTCGCGAACGGAACAACCCACCCTCAACGCTCCTGCCCCCCCAGCCAGCGCCAGCCCCTACCCATACTCTCTATCCTCGTCAAAACCAGGACTCAATACCCCGCTCTTTCCGAGAAAATCATGATGCCTTGTTCACAGTCAAAGGTCCGACAAGACAATCGCAACAAGGCGGCATTCCAGCATGATTCATGACCCGCTTATCCCATAATAAGGACCATGGCATGTGCAAGTGAGTACATTCCTGTGGCCTAAATATTCAGGCATCAAAGCATACGGATACATGCAGTCACAACAGAAAGCGTGTTTTCACATCACCACTCGCACAGCATCTTACCTGCTCAAGATGGACAACCAGACCGGACAACCTACCCACTTCTCTACGTGGCGCACCGCAAAATGCAAAGATTCACTCTCTCAATACTGACTGATCCGCATCCGTCAGGATGTCGATGAAGTTCCGACGCAGCTGGTCCGTCTGCAGCCAGTCGGCCAAGAATTCGAGGCAGAAGACGACATCCAAGATAATTTTTCTTCATCAAATGCATGCATGTTTACTCCGGGGAAATGGGGTCCCGTTCGTTCAACGGCTTTTCATGCTTGGGCAATGCCCTATAGATTGACTGCGAATATGACGAAGCGTTTAGCGTAACCACACATCACCTGTGCAAGACCCCTTTCGGAGCACCATCTTCTCCTTGCGAACAAACAGGCAAGCTTTTTCTTCCAAGGGGAAAGTCACCGACTCCCCGAGACTTGCTGGCCGCACATTTGCCAGTATAGAATTACAGGGAAACAAAACTCCAGGCCGCACATTTGCCAGTATAGAATTATAGGGAAACAAAACTATGCTGACAACGGCAACGATGTCGGAAACGGGATGCCGCGACGGAATCTAAAAGGCACCCACAATCGCAACACGTTCTCGTCAGAGTCGAGATGAGGCTTGGTATTTCCAATTGTATAGCATGAGGCTCAAGACAACAATATCAATTTATCAAGACTTTTCCCCACCGCATGTCCGCATGAAAGTGCACAACGTCCTATGGTACGTAATCTAGTGTGGAAAGAGAGAGACCTTCCGACCATCTACGAGCCTTGCGTGTTTTGGTTTCATTCTGTCAATAATATTGAAAAGTGCGCACCCCTATACTACCTACCACTCGATAGCTCCCGTCTCATTCATCATCAGCGCAAGGTTGCAAGAACTCGTCGAGCACTTCTTGCGTTATCAGCAACGTGAAGCGGGATCTTTCCGGCAGCCTTGAAGTGGGAGATCGCCACGGTACAAGGATCACCTCGGGGAATTAATTGCTATCCCGTGCGGTCAAGTTGGAAGAAGGGCTTCTAATGGTTAATGCCTAAAATGCACATGCATGCATGTGGATATGGGCCGGACCAGGAATGCCCTACCGCTATCTGCCTTAGCAGGAAGAGTTAGGTAGGAGTATTAAACTTACCTAGGCACCATCGCATAACATCAGGCAAGTTCGTTATGTATCGGTGTACTGTATGTACGTACATGCTCACCGAACCTTGAGCGGCTCATTCTTGCTATGGAGCTCCAACCATTGATACGTTGGAGCAAAGTCGGGGCTGACGTAAGACATTCTTTCTGACCTGACAGATTTGTGGAAAATGCCGCGACATTTGAGTTTACCGCTCATTACTGGAGTCTGTCCGCCCCTCCTTTTTAGGGGGGGGGGGGGGGGGGGGGGGGGGGGAGGATGGCAGCCTGATTGATGCTCGTGTTGGTCCGCAGAAAACAGCAGGACAGCATTGAATGCACCAGGCAGAGCACAAGCCAGAAGCAGGCAATGCAAACAGCTGAAGGGCGTTTTTATTTTTTACTCTTTTTTTTTAAAAAAAAAAAACTATCTTTTTTTTTCTAAAAAAAAAGAAAGAAAGAAGAAAGAAAAGACAAGTAATTATGTCAACAAAACAAGCAAGAAAAGGAAGCAGAACATCAAGACACAAGAAGCAGAAAACGGTCCGGTAGACAGCTCACAAGACGGACTCGACCACTCTTGGCACTGCAAGATTTTCTCTGTTAGTATGAGGCAAGCACCAAAAAGTTGTACATGACAGCGTCCGATGTGCATGTACAAATGTACTGTTCCGCGTGTATGTACGTTCGTATCTCTTGGATGCATTCTCGGCATCGAGAGATCAATTACAAATATCACGGCAGCAGGCGGAGGTGGAGGCGGTGGTCTGGTGGATGCAGAGCAGGCCGGGCCGTCAGCATGTTGTGGATCGGATGGGGAGGGGGAAGTGGGCATGTAGTGCTGGCGCCGGGCCCCTCGTCCAGGCTCCAGTCCTGCTGCATGTGAGCAGCTGGCCTGCCGAGTGAGTGCGCTGGGAAAGCTGCTCGCGTCGGGCCAGTGGGGTTCCACGTCAGCAGCAGCAGCAGCAGCAGCCGTAAACTGGAACAGAACATGACGTACGCCAACACCGAGTCCGGATCAGTTCATGTCGAGTGCTGACTGTTGAGAGGCCCCGATATCGTCTGGTCTGTTTGCGGCGCGTGGAGCAAGACTTGGCTCCTGAGGCAGCGAGGCCACCACTTGAATCATGGACCATGAGGAGAAAATCGCAGCGAGTCACCATTTTGTTTTAACGCCCCTGGGCTCTATTGTTCTTCCCGGTCTGATCTGGTATTCTGGCGAATACGCTGCGCCAACGCGGCAGCCGCCATGCTGGAGCCTGGATACTAGTACCACTGGAGACATTGATGGAGTCAACCAACACCGACCCAGACGAATCGTCGTTTCTGGCGCGTCCGTGCGGCAGGTAGACTCGGCACGCTAGCAATAATCCACATAGCCTAGCAGGAGCCATCGAGGCGTTCCTGCTGAGCCATGGCCCATGAGACGCTGGGAAAGAAAGCAGATACTGGGCACTGGGTCCAAGCAGGTGCAGATGTCCTTTCCAGTTGCTCCTTCTACTTCCACTTCCACTTCCCTCCCTCTATCGGACTGACAACTCGGAACTTGGAACAACTCATGCAGCCCTGGCACAGGCTGGCAGGGCAGGCAGGCAGGCAGACGACTCGAGAAGGCAGATAAAAAGTGGTACAAACCAATCAGGCTTGCGAACCCACACATACGTACTCACACATCCCACCCACCCGCACATCACGCATATCCACACACACACACACACATCTCATCCGCCCGCCCATTCACTTCGTCCACGTCCACTTCGTCCACTTCGTCCACACCATCCACACCATCCACACCATCCAACATGGCGCGACCCGCCAGCGCGTCAGGTACCCGCTCAGCCGTGCTGCCGTCGGCACAGCGCACAGTCTGCTCATTGGCATCGGGATGAGACAACACTTCAGCCTGGGCGGGGGTTTCCAAGTCAGGGTCAGGCCGAACTCGTAAGAGTAATGTTCTGGTCTGTTCTGGCACAGTTTGCATTACGAGTCAAAAGGCTGACGCACGTTGCTCCCGGTACCGCCCATATGCCTATCCGCCGGCCACGCGCGACAAAAGACAGGCAGCTGCGAGAGACGATTCACACGAAACAAACAGCCACAAAAGACCACTACTTTTCTTAGGGAAAAAAAAAGAAATACGAGGCAAACATCCCTTGACGCACTAGTTAACGTCTTTTCATTTTTTATTTTTATTTTTTTCATTTTTTTTTTGCCCCATTGATTCCTTTTTCTTTTCTCCTTTTTTTTTCAATAAATGTTTTTCCCAAAACGGAACGAAGCCCGGTGACTCTAGTGGTGGTGGTGCTTGTTGTTGTTGCAACCATGACATCCTCCCCTTTCAATATTTACCACTCGTCATGGAAGACAAACGAGCAAGTCTTTTCCGTCGTCTTATCCCGCACAAGTGTGCAGATTACGAGCCTTTGGACCAAGTGCGATGATTGGTCTTGGAGAAATACCACTGTGGTGTGGCACGGCATAGCAAGCTCAGAGGAAAACTCTGTTTTTGTTTCTTCGGAGCGATCCTCGCCAGATGCAGTTGCTTTTCTTTTCTTTTCTTCTCCTTTCTTCTCTCTCTCTCTGTCTTCTGTCTCTCTGTCATACCCACATGTATTCTTCTTATGGCAAGTTCGAGTCTAATATGGATCCACAACGACAGGTTTTCATGATTTATAGTTGGATGCTCCATATTATACAGACAGCAGCATCCTCCAGCATAGACCAGCATACCTCATATACAGCATGCGCCAAGAGACCTAGCAGCTGCAGGCCATGTGCGTTGGGCTGCATGATGCCGGACTACAATCAGGGGAAACGAAAAACGAGCCAGCAATTACGCAAGCAAGCTGTGGCAATTACTCAGGAAAGCATAGTATGTGGGAACTTTGGAGGGAAGTGAGAAAGTCGACTGAAAAAAAAGAAAAACAAAACTTGTCATATTCCCGTACTCACCCCCAGACCTCTTTCTGGCTTGGAGGGGGCGTCCATCTGACTCTTTCCCCACACCTACTTTCTCTCACATAAAGCGTCGATGAACAGAAACAGAATGAATAGAAATGGAGAGGGACTATGAATGGCTGTTCCATCCTCAATTTCTGGGACACTGGATCGTTCCAGGACCTGCCAGCACTGTATCCGGTGGAGGTGTGTTGTACTTGTGGATTACTGTTGCACCGCTAGCTAGCTGCACAAGCACGAGTAATCGAAGACTACATTGGCGTAGCGCCGTAGCGGCGTGGCGTCGAAGCCAAGATCTCTCGTCAGGCACCCAGGAACCGGCGCAAACTCTCCCAGACGTTCTTTGTTGTCGGCCCTAGTTGGTGTTCTCAAACTCGACCAGTAGACTCCTGGTCCTGCACGGCCCACGGACACCCAAGGTCAAACATGGAACACGAATGGATGAAAAATCCCTAAACAAGATCTGACCCGCGCCAGGGCTGCCCTTACCTAGTAGCCTACCTGCTTGATACCTACTACCGCAGCTCTTGTCCCACATGGTCAAATCTATGTATAAATCGAGCATCCCGCTCCGGTGCTTCCAACAAGCTTTCCTGGTCGTTTCTCTCTAACTATATTACCATCTTTTGACTCAAGCTGTTTTTCGTGTTTCGTCTCCGGACTTGCATTCATTTGTGAAGCTCATCGTGCTCCATAAGCTTTTATCTACACTCTTTCTTCTCCCAAGCGAACACAACTCAGCTTCTATACACAGATCGGCTTGGCTCCGCATCTCGCAACGTTTTTTTATACCAATCAAGTTTGTAAATCAAACACAATCTCTTCAACAAGTACATAAACAAAATATACACAGAGACAAAAGCAACAGCAACAACAACAACGACAACAACAACAACCAACCAACCAATCAACAGCCTACTCACCATCAATCATCAAATCAGTCAAGATGAGGTTCGCATTGTCCGTTCTGGCTCTTTTGACCTCGGTCGCTGCCGTCAGCGCTAGCTCCGTCACATTCTGGACTCTTGACAACGTCACACGCACCGTCCACTTCACCCCGAGTGAGGGTTTCGCACAGATCAAGAGCGTTACTGTGAATAATAGGAAGAAGACCAAGGTTAGCTTTCCCTGGAAGTGGAAGGGCAACTACTACGCCATTCAAAAGGGTCAGAAGAACGAGCCTGGCATGCTCGGCGAGGTCAACTTCCATGACTGGAACGACATGACCTACTTTGACGTGTCCGCCATTGTGAGCCCCAAAGATCACAACAACGTCCAGCAGATGTGGCCTGCCCAGGAGCAGTGGCCCATGTCCGGTTGCCAGAATTGGCCATGTGACAATTGCTACTGGCTTCCTGATGATTTGCAGACCAAGGTCACGCATGAGTCTGACCTCATAACCACATTGGGTCCTGGCTCTCACAACATAAAATTTGCCCAAACAACTTGAAGGAAGCAATCTACGCAGCGTCCAGCCCAAGGCGCAATCGGGCACGGCATCTTGGCCCACTCATTGGTTCCGATTTATTTGAGTTGGAAAGGGGAAACAAAGAGGAGTATCGTCTGTTTCGGTTTGTCTTGATGATGATTTCAGAAAAAAAAGCAAGAAGAGTCTTTTGTCTTCTGCAGTCATTTGATGGGGATAAGATTTTGCGCTGAGCGCTCAAATCATGGTGATGTCATGTTCTACATCACATTGGGAAAACGGCACAAACAAGGCAACTTGGGAGTTGAAATAAAAGAAGGATACCCCTCGAGACGTCTTTGGACAACAGGTTTTCAAAAGACTCCGAGAAACTTTGTCGGTTCAAGGGATTCATAGAGCAAATTTTGCTGATGGCGAAGGCGCAGCTGGATATCAATTCCTTTTTTTATTTTTTTCCTTTTATTCTTCTTCTTTCCCTCTGGGCCGCATATTTCTTTCTTTGGGAGGCAGCGACTTGGTGCGGCCTAGTCAAGAATGCCCGCCCCCCATGTGACACCTTTTTTTGGTCTTTCTTTCTTTCTTCTTGACCTTCCCACGACAGGCTTGATGTGTTTTGGCAGGTTATTCACGTCGCACACGACTTGTTCCCAACGCGGTGCGAGACGCAAGATCTGACTAGCTTGTCGACTCGTCAAAGAGTCGGGCACTTGTTGTCTAGGAAGGGCTCGATTTTTTTACACTCCCTGTTTTGTTTTCTTCTTCAAAGAAAAAACTGATATATCCCTCACTGGGCATATCATTTTTGTTTACCTACACTTTTACCCTTTATAAAATACTATACCCTGGGACTATAGATTGGATAACAAACGAACAGACTTCCCGCTTCATCATGAGATATGATTTGCCATTTTTCTCAAATCGTGCATAATATGAGCTTGGTGCTCACCCAGTGCAGATGGACGTGCGTTGCACCGTCACAAGTCGCCAGAAGCACGAATTTCAATGACTGCGTATGAGCGTGGCAGTACGTGATTGTGTGCGTGTACGTTTACAAGCGCTACGGCGGACGGTAGATTCAACGAGCGCCAGCCAGTCCAACGACATCTGTGTGGCAGCACAACATCAATGCACACAATGAAACGAAACAAGTCGGGGGGGGGGGGGGGG